>CM065053.1:191638569-191706069 GCA_032883995.1 Coronaproctus castanopsis
ATATTGCGAATGATGTGCTCAAAATAAGTTACTTTCCTACACGGTGGACAACTGCTGGAATTATAATTATGCTTAAACCCGGCAAAGATATTACTACTAACATCAGTAATATTTGTCTAATAAGCTCTGTTAGTAAAATGATTGAAAAAAGTCACTTTAAATCGATTCCAATCTGAAAATAACAGCGTTCCTATAGACGAACAGTTTGGATTTTAGAGCGGGTTATTCTATTGTACACCGAGTAGCTAGGCTGGCTGATTTCATAACCGACAACTTTAATCTTAATATGTATACGGGGTTGAAAAAGCTTTTGATTCGGCTCGGCATAATGGTATCATTTTTAAAATTCCTTAAATTTAAATTTCCCTTATATTTAATAAAGTTAATTAAATCTTATTTAAGCGATAAAATATACTACGTTACTCATCATATATATATAAGTACTCTGTCAAAACTTATCATTCAGGTGTACCGCAGTGTATTAGGCCCCCGTATCTATTTTTAATCTTAATAAACGATATACTTAAGCTACTATGTAGGTGCATTATATGCCGACGATTTAGCATTGTAAATCTTACAGACTAAATACCATAAATAACCGATTATAAAAGGCTGCTAGCTCTATTTTAAAGTTTTATACATGGTGTTGGTTAAAAATAAGCACCGATAAAACTGTTCACTGACGAAACCAAGTTCGATATTTCGGTGTCATTCTGGATGCTCGTTTATCCTTTAATAATAATATTAATTACATAATTGATAATAAAGCAATCCCGTATACTTTCAACGATCTTTAATCGGTTGATCGTATTCATCTGTAGTTAATAAGAAATTATTATATACATATATTTCTCGGATTAACCTACGCCAGTCCTGTTTGACTATCACTTTCAAACAGTACACTTAAAATCGCTGTTGTAGAATTATACTAAATTGTCACAGGTATACAAAAATTACTAATATATACTCGGAATATATTCTTATATTAGTAATAAATTATCGAAAAAGTTTTACCACAGGTATAGAATACTTCAAAATAGATTCATTTCATAGATGATTACCATATGCTAAGCCTCGCCATGACCGGGGGTACAAACATCGTATAATTAAGCATAGGTTACTCATTTAATTCGTGTCTATGTCAATTATTTATTTTCTGTAGTTAAGATGGTATGTGCGCATATGTATGTGCATGTCTATATGTATATTATCTATATTGTGCATGTGTACATCCTATATTTTTGTTTTTCTTTTACCATATTATATTTATTTCCTGGCAGGTTTTTGTTTATTTTTTCCAACATTTGTCTCATTAATTTTCTAGATTTAGTAATATTATATAAGTTAACTGTTAAGGTATAAGGTACTTCACTCTTTATGAACCTTGTTAAGTGTATATCATTATGAAATAGCTTCTTGTTCTTCTTCCGCTGTTCTTAATGAGTAAATTTAGTAAGACATAAAAGACACGGTAAAAATACCGGATTCTAATAGTGAGGAAACTAAAATTGAGATTTTATATAAAGAAGGAAGTCTATATTATTTAGAGCGATTATCAGCTTTTCTAATCGGTAAGAATAATAACTGATGAAGCTGAACGATATTGATAAATCGAACGCTTTGTATGTTACCATGGCCTCGACTGTAAAATCGAAGAAAAACGTGATATTTCTTAATAACGTTTAAAGAAGGAACAGCGCCAACTTTATTATTTTGGAAGGAAACTCGTCCAGCGTTTTTCCATTTACTAATAGCGACCAACCGAAATGTACTGCACGCGATATTTCTCGAACTATTCCTCACTTGCTTATTACCCGTCCGCTATATTTCTCCGAACGTACAACCGCAAACCTTCCAAACTCTCTCCCGAATATTTTACAGCATTCTTCTACATCCGAATCTAGACCGCCTGCCTTCCTTCATTTATCCAGAATCTACCCGTTAATATAAATTCCTCCCGTGCCTCTGGCCTTAGTAGCAGTACACAGCAAGGTTATCAACGAAAAAGTAAGGTGAATGTGATGAAGAAATAATTCAATTGCGATAATTGAAAAATTGTTTAGAAAATTTACAAAAAATGTAAATTTATACGACGAGAACCTCCGTTTGTTATAAATAAATAAGTTATCATATACTGACTGATATGTAGTTATAAATTTTTTTTTAAACAAATTGGTCTAAAGATTTCTACTACGCATGTGAAGATCGACATAAAAGTTAGTAACTTTTTCATTACTACGTTATATAGATTACGATTTGAAAAATATCGTCTACCATCGTCCCTATACCGACGTAATCTCACAATTTTTTTTTTGACCTAATACTTCCGATGATAACGAAATAGCAAATGCAGATCATATATATATATATTTGAAATTCTCTTATTACTGCTCTCAACAATCTTTGTTATATAATAAAATTACATCTCTCGAAGTACCATTGTCAATAAATACATCTTAGCTCTCATTCGCGTCTTAGCTATTTATAACTATGTTATATCAAACTAATATTAACGTTTAATAATAACTGCACACCATGCTGGGTGAAAAAATCTGTGCCCATTAAAAAAGGAAGAAGACAAAAATAAGCTATACACGACTGTTATCAACGGGTGCCTGTGTTCGGTGAAGTTTTCGGTCAGATTTGTTTCTGTACTTATTTTTTTTTGGCTTTTTTTTTAAACGGCAGAATAAAATTAAAATCTACCTAGTTGAGAGTGTGTGCGTTTTAATTTATTTATACCGAAACGTCTACAATTCGCACCGTTCGGTTATTTGACTTTTTCGATTACTTTTTAATGAACTAGGATGTATTTGTTTTTTTATTATTTTTAAAGGTTTGTTCGCGATATCCTCAAGTTTATCCTTGTTCGTTATTAAACGGAGAAAGTTTCAAATTGTTATTTCTACTCGAGCGAAAGCTAAGGATTGGTGATTTGAAAAATCTAAGTAGAAGATAGAATATAGCTGGCCGAGAAAAAAGGGATTATAGATGAAGCGTCTTGTTTTTGCGAAATTTAAGCCGCAGAGGATTTAAACGCGCGCGATTCCATCACCATGACTGAGCTTTTCGGCCCGATGTAAAATATAAATTAAAGGCTAAATTTTCTACCGATCGAGGGTATTATATTCTGGGAAGAGGACATGCTGACGTGTATCTTTGCTAAGAACTACTGACGCATTAATAAACCATCTCGTCCTTGATCCCTTATCTGTTAGCGTCTTTAGTTCGTAACAGTTTCCCAATTGAATTATGTCTGCGCGTTTATATATATATATATATATATATGTATATGTATGTATGATTTTGTATAATATATATATATATGTAATCCCTCGAAGGAAATCTTTCCTTACTTTCATTCTGTTGTACAGGTAATATAAACGGGAACTACTACTTTGACCTTATCGTTATTCTTGGGTCTATTTACTATATATACGAAATTTTAGAAGTTGGTAACAAAATACAGAATACGTATCCGGACAACTGTATATTATCATTATCATCATTATTATTATTATTATTATTATTATTATTATTATCATTATTATGTCCAGGACGCTTAAGGACTAATACCGAAATAAAAAATGAATAAAATAATATAAAATAAAAATCAATCGATTTGATAATGCAAGGTTATACTCTGTACATCAATCATTTTTACGGCTTCGTCGGTTACCTCTAAACTCTCTAAACTCCATAGGCTTCGATCTATAATGTACGAAGGTACCAGGTTACATTGAAATAGAGCCGTTCCTCCCGTTTACATTTATCATCACTGGCCCAGACTATCACGCAACCAGAGCGAAGCCAGTTTAAAGTTCTTCAACTCAGCTAACTTAGCGTGCATGCTAGATTCAATTCTTACTTTTTATTTCACCCCTGTACGCGAGCTTCGGTGGTAGCTCGTGCAATCGTTTTAACAGCGCGTATATTTGTTTTTTTTTTTTTGTGTGTGTGTCTGCGTGTAACACTAATTATGGGTTTGTTGTAACCTGTTAAAAATGTTGTCGTTTTTAATATAGAATATAATTTCTTAATAGTTTTCAATATATTCTTCTTTTTATGTTCCATCGCGAAGGTATTTAACATCATTTGATATCAATATGAAACAGAATCGAACATGTTTTCGCACCTTCGGACATCCTTCCTTTCTGCTGTTTTTTTTTCCATTTCATCGGTCAATCATAAAGGACAACTTCCTTGTATATATTTCTGTTATTCCTTGCAGGATAACGCATACGGCTGGACCTATTTTTTTATTATCTGTTCAACAATTTTACCGTGTTCCTGTTAATTTTTGTTTTCGTAATGTAACTGAACTTGATCTTTAGGTAATTTAATATCGACCCGTTAGTTCGAAGTGTTATTCCGGCTATCATAACCGCTCTCCTAAAACGTTAATCAGGAGGGCACCAGTCGTCGTTTTAAAATATGTAGGTTATTTTTGCTAATAAATACGTATCATACTGGTCTTGGGCTGCCTATTACTAGTCCAAACGTTTAATTTCCTTCGATATAGATGTAATAAAAACATTGATGTGTTTCTCTTAGGTCTCATTTAAACTTCCTTCAATGATACGTCGCAAGCACATTACGTTATACTATTATTGTTATCAATAATAATAATAAATTTCTCTAGCATAATTCGGCACAATTTCACATCGACCTTAAAAATTCTTAAACGAATCCTTTAGTACGTTGGGATGTTATTATAATATATCGATTCCGACTATACATACTGGATTTTCGAATGATATTTTTATAGAAAAGTACTTTTATTCATTTCTTATCGATTACTTTGGTTCTACCGCCTTTTAATTTCAATATTAAATCGATCATTGATGTAAACAGAAAAAATTAGAATATTTGAACAATAATCTTTTGTTAAATAATTAAAATACAGTCAATAAACGTGATTTATAAATATATCGTGTACCGAAACTAGCCTTAAAAATTAATTGATAACTGACAAACAAAAAAGGCAAAACTATTGCAACGCAGGAAAAAAAGTGGAAAACCCGTAAACAAACAAAGCAAACATAATATTAGATAACGTCGAAACTAAGAATTAAATATGAAAATAATTAATGTAACATCGCACTAACAATTATAACAATATTAATAATAGCTCATTACAATAAAATACCGCGTTTTATAAATAATAAGCTCGTTAGGTGTATTAAGGAATGATTTTCTATTAAACACGGGATATATGTAACAAATAGATTTATTAGCCTTCGTATTAATATAGTGTTTTTTTTTTGTTGTTTTTTTTTTTGGCTTCCATACAGTTTACCCATGTCTGTATATTATGGATTGAATAAGAAAGGGCTACTTATAAATTAGGCAAAGTAAGAAGTAATGTAGGGATGTGTAAAATTAAATAATGATACCAGAATCTAAAATATAGGAGTATAGGGCCGTATATACTTCAGCATTTTGAAGAGCTAAGAGAAATGCAATATTTATAGGAAACGGAACTTTAAGGCTGTGAAGAGCTTGATAAAATGCAACACGAAAATTACTATGATGGGAACACTCTAGGATTAAATGGGTATCCATAGGATGAGAGCAATTAGGAGAACTAGTAAGTTTCAACTTGTTAACGAAGCAAGAAGGCGACTACAGCCCAGTCTCAGTCGACAAATGGTAGTAATAAAACCCCGTAATTTGATCGTTTCAACTTTAATATTGTAGAACCACGGATTAGAAGGTATGTCGGGTTGAATGGATTTATAATGCTTTGCAGTAAATGGATCGGACCACAGATTTTTCCAGTATTCCTTATGCGCATATTTAATGTACGCTAGCAGATCTATAGGATGAGTATAAAACAAAAAAATCCCTAATGTAACCATTGAAGCGACTAAATGATCAGCTAGATTATTGCCATGGATATCGCTATGCCCGGGGATGCAAACAAATTTAACTCTTACACCGAGAGAGTTTAATCGATATATGTAATTAGAAATTTTGTAAATAATTCATGGTAAACGAGAGTTGAGCTGTGAGTGCTGTAATGCCAGCAAACAACTTTTAGAATCGGAGAGGATCAGAATATTAGTAGATGGACGATTTACAGATACATACCGGACAGATTGAAAAATAGCTGTAGCTTCTGCAGTAAAAATGGAGCATATTCTATTAAGGATAAATTTTTTTGAAATGTTGAGAGCGGGGATTACGAATGCAGCTCCGACGGAAAAAGAGATTAATATAGTTAATACGTTTAGTGAAGTTAAGTTTGTTGTCAAAAACAACTAAATACCGAATCTGATCTAACCACTTAATGCTATTTTCCGGACACCATCAGATTATTTGACAATTTCAGTCGTCAGTGTATAAAGAAAATGGCTTCGGTTTTCGATGGACTGATACTAATTTTTCACTTATAATGTCTGAGAATACGTGATATGCCGATTTGAAATCTGTTCCGGATAACTACAAAAAGTACAAGCATCATCTGCATAGAATGCCACTCGTGCACTATGAATTTCTAGAAAATCATATAACATAATGTGAAAAGAAACCAGCACGCTTCTTTTGTTTTATACATCTTCGTATACTCAAATATTTATTATTGATTACCTCATCTGTTTCTGAAACCAAACTTTCAGGCCCTATGTAATATTCGAACGATGTTTGGCACAGCTCCTCAGTGAATAATGTCGTACATATTAAAACTGGTTAGTATAATCGCTAAATATAGATTACGTAGGTAGGTAAATATTGTTTTAAATAATATATATAAATAATTTATCTTCTTTACTTTTCCGGCTACATAAACTAATTGTCTATCCGATGATATAATAATTCATCCGGATACTTTATATCTTACGTTCTCTCTCTCTCCCATCAATGAACTTTGTTGTTCGAACGTAATTTTAACATCATTAAGGCAACTGCTCGGCTTATTTAAATGTTAAAGCATTCTTTTTACGTGTTGGTAATTAAGTTGTTCGTTTTAAACTTGTTAAGATTCATCTCATAATTTACCCTAATCGTTGTTTAGTTGGCAGATTTCGAAAGTTTTGTCATAAATATCGATTAATAATAATAATAATAATTATTATTATTAATAATAATAACGAGGATAATAAAAATAAGTAATATATGAAAATAAGTGATATTTGTGGACACACGTTTTTTTGTTTTTAAATCGCAGTTTTTTTTTCAAAAGGAGTAATGTTAAAAAATTTCACGTTTCATTTAAATACACCCGATATCGAGTTATTTCACGATTTCGATATTGCCAGGGTGGCAACCTCCGCCAAACGTTTCAGCGCTCGCTATGCTTTTAAGCTAGAAAAACGAATAGGTCATCGTTATTCAAAATTGGCTTTTTATCGAACTTTGTCCTCCGTAAATTGCGTACACGTATATAGACGTTTTATACTTTGTAAAACGAACCTACACCTCCTCCTCCGGTTATTATGTAAAATTAACTAAATAAAGAATAGGTAAATTGAAATTTTTTATTTGATGATGATGATCCATTTACGTGCCGTATACTGCTACGAGGCCAGAAGCACAGACACGAAAGCTATAGTTGTTGAAACATGCCGGTTTCACGTAGGAACGCTACTGTTGAACCGGCTGCATTTGGCTGCAAAAATCGTTGTAATGATGATGGAAGACCATATCGAATACGTTCAGCCTTGTACTTTTGGCGGTGTAGCTGAAGGTGTTCTATTGTTAATTTAACGTTGCTGCAGGAACAAATCGGTGGTGATTCTCTTCTGATCAAGTGACTATGAGTGAGAGTCGTATGTCCTAGCAATATACGACGAATGACTATTTCTTCATGTCCTGTTAACGAAGGAGGAGATCGCCATAAATTAATATCAGGTTCTGAATGAACGTAATTTGTTTGTAGGTGGTGTTGATAACCATAATATATTCCATTTCGCGCGGAGTTGTTCGTTTATTATGCTGCGGATATCTTTTGGATCTATTGAAAGATCAGGAGCAGGCGGCATATAAGCCGCCTCTTTAGCTGCTGTGTCTGCTAGATCGTTCCCAGCAATACCAGTGTGACTTGGAACCCATATAAATAATGGTTGAGGGGAAAGACCGGTAGATAGGATGCCGATTATTTCCTTGGCCACTGGATGCTGATTTTTGCGCTTATAATTACTGATGCTGGTGATTGCTGAAAGAGAGTCGGTGGCAATGACAGACTGCATATAATTTCTACCAACAGATTCTTGTATATAAATTACAGCTAGTTTTATAGCATAAAGTTTAGCCGAGAGGATTGAAAAATGTGGAGGTAGTGGAAATCTGATTATTATTACGTTTGAAGGATGCTACTGCACATCCTACACCAGAATTTGACTTTGAACCATCTGTGAAAAGCAATTGGTGGTCGTTGTATTGATCTATTATACTAGAAGGATTGTTGCGAAGATCTGTTTGAAGTAACTTAAAATACGAAAACCACCGTATTTTCCTCTGTGTCTCTGTAGATAGTCGTTTAATGATATTAATTTTTAAAAAAAGTTGCAATCGGTATAAATTGTACAATAATAACAAGCGCAAAATATACACTAATACATATATATATAAATTATTATTATTTTTTTATTTGAAATTTGTCGATATTAGGACGTAACAAGAGACAGTCGCTATAAATCCGTAAGTCGATATTATTTTTATTTTAGTGATTATGATTAAAATTCGATATGCGAGAGCGTTTTGAATGTCGTATTATAAATGTATCCAAGTCGCATAAATTGCTAAACGTATAAGGCGATGGAATAATATTTCTGGCCTAAAACGCTTTCGCGAAAAAATCTTTTCCCGTATCTATAAAATCTATCGATAAATAAGTTCTAGAAAACATTTTATAAGAAACTTTCACCGAATTGTAGTACTGTCAGAGAGACGATTTTAAAAACGAAAAATGACAAGCTGGGCGATTTTATTGACGTCGAACGTTAAACATACTTTCGTCGAGTGATATAACTAATGAAGTTCTGCACAAGGTATTACGAACAATGCGTAATCCGAAATACGATCAATAGAGGAAAAGAAATGATGAACTGAAGACGAAATAATGGTAGACTGAGAGACTTTTATATATATATATATATATATATATATATATATATATATATATATATATATATATATATATATATATATGGACCTAGTAAAATACCGTGAAAGTTAAAAAGCACGTGTCTGTTCTTCAAGACGAATTTAAAACATCGTCATATTAATACCCGACAATCGTAAGATCGAATGGAGGCGTACAGATTACGTATATATATATATATATATATATATAGAGAGAGAGAGAGATTAATCCGCTCTAACTAGTGGCACGAATTGAAAACATAACCTTCAAATTTGAAAGTAAATTATAATACGATTAATTTAGTAAATATCGTATTTCATTAATATAATCATCATTAAGTGTTGTCTCTGTATCGCAGGTACGACTACTTACCTATACATAACTTTTGTCGATAAATCTGGATCTGTTCTGTTCATTTTACAAAGAGATTTCATGCACTATTTTTCTCCTAATTTAAATTTTTAATAGATAACTCTCTTTTTTCAAATATTTTGTTCCCTCTTGATATACAGTATGTTTGTTATCTATATGTAATACATATTACAAACATGAATAATTGTCAAACGTGTAAACAAAAATAACGACGATTGTATATATTTATATATATATATATATAAATATATATTTATATATATATAAAATTCTTCTTCTTCTTCATCGTAATTTCGATCCGAGTATGGTGAGATTATGAAACTTTATGTGCGTCCACCATATGTTTCGGTCCTCTGCATATCGAACCGCTTGTTGGGTAATGTAGTGTTTAGTACTTCTTTGATTCCATCCGTATATCATGTAGACATTCTTGTTTTTGCCGACCTTCAACCATATCCTCCAAAATTAGTTTCCCCAGACTGTTTTGACGTATGATATGACCGAAGTAAGTTACTATTCGCTGCTTTACTACATCTCGCAGTCATACTTTTGGACAGAATTCATTTAACACCGACAGGTTTGTTCTATTTTCGGTCCAGACAATCCGCAGCATCCTTTTCCAACAGAACACTTCAAAAGCATCTATTCGACGAACATCCATTTTTTTATCAAGTCCAGCATTCCAATGCATAGGAGAAAAACCGAGAAGACTACTAAGGTGCCCATGAGGCGAATTTTTGTATTCTTCGTTATGTCATGGCTCTTCCATATTTTAGTTAGTTGAGCCAATGCATTTATTTCATTTCCTATTCTTCTTTTAATTTCATCGGTCGATCTTTATATATATATATATATATATATATATATATATATATATATATATATATATATATATATAATGTATGTATATATTTGGAAACATTTAAGAAATTTTTTTTCTCTTATTTATTACTGCAAGCTGACCAACAAGATCATTTAGCAGTTTTTGGGAGGTGAACATAGTACCCACTGGTACACACCCGGCAATTTAATAAATGATTGCTTGTATGTAACATAATGATGATTTATGTATTTATATAACACACGCACACACACACACATGTGTGTGTATGTAACTCCGGAGAATAAACGTGGTTGAAGTTTGATTGAACCGGTACCTATTAACATGTCTGCGATAAGCGGAATTTTTGTACCCAGAAGATTTAATGAGGAATTTGTAATTAGTTTAAACGGGTTGATGAATCGTCTTTTAAAACGAAATAAAACAAAATGAAAGACAAATTTATTCGTCAATTCCTCCATTCTTTCATACGTCATGAGCTGTACTATCCTATAAGATGGTCTTCACGCTTGAAGTAGATGGTTTTCTTTACTTTAATTTTTCTCATCATTTATTATTATAGGACACGATGAGATCTGTGTTCTTCTGTTGTACATGTGTACTGGTCGTTAGGTTATTTTTTTCTGAAAACTAGCCTGTTCGAAGAATAATTAGGTACAACCTAACCTTGCCGAACAAGGCCATCCAAATTTAACGCTGTAGTTCTAGTAGAGTGTGGGCTATAGACCGACAATATTAGTAAATGTAATTTGCCAGAAAAAAATAAATAAAATAAAGTCGTCCTATTTCCGTTCAATTACATATATATATATATATATATATAATATCAATACAGGTATTACGTTGTATTTATTCTAACAATGGTAACTTGTCCCATCTATTTCGAACGTATGCTACTGCTCTGCGGTCAAACTAATAGTCAAGGTAGATAGAAATTCCTTCGGGGGAAGAAAAACTAACCTCATCTCGATTCTTTTGTATTCTTAACAATCGAAATATACGATAATTTCGGTTCCATCTCCCTTTACGTTGTTCATCATTGGCGTACTACGTTATCTTACTCAATTTACGTGGATAGGCTACAGGCTATATGTTTTAGATACGTTAATTCTGAAAAGGGAGGATTAACATTCTCAGGAACTGTTGTCGTCGCGAAAGATATAAGAACATCGTATACATGTACTGGACTAGAAAAAATCTCGTACCACGTTATCCTAAACATCTACTAAACTTTTCGACGATTATACCTTATCGCACAGTCAAAAAAACAAAAAACAAAACATGAAATCTAAAGTACATCTTGTAACTGGGTCGGATTAATTAATATTAATAAGAGGGCACTTGAAGAACATGAATATCGTTTTATTTAATCAGTCGAAAAACGTCTTCACAACCAAGTTTACACAAAGACAATGGCAACACACACACACAATATATACATATGTTGGATATGCATTTTCAAAATTATATCAAATTTATTACTTATTGTTGTTTATATAATATTAATTTTTTTTTTCTTTTTTCTTCACATCTAGAACTGACTAATAATAGTCATTTACTAGATAGTAGTGATGACAGGATCATGATTATCAAGATCAGCCCATCAGCACGATCTCGATTTTATTAATTGAATCATTTACACCAGATCAACAACGTTTCTCCTTTTCAATCTCTTGCGTCCTACTGGTTGATGTAAAAGGTTTAGTGCAAGAACGTTTTCATGTCCTTCCAGTCTCGACAAATGATTGGCGGCAGCTAATTTTATTTCTTCTGTAACGTACTTGATTTGTAAATCTTGATGTAACGTATAATTGGATACATACCAAGGTGCTCCCACCAGCGACCTCAGCGTCTTGTTTTGGTAGCGTTGAATTCTACTAATATTACTTTTGGACGCACATCCCCATAGTTCGGCTGCGTACAATCATATTGGTTTTATATTAAAATCATTATATTTACTATACTGCCTGTAAATGCGCAATGATGCGACGGGCTTGTCAAAATATAAAACTGTGGATGACCGTAATGTTATTATAATTCTATATTATAAATTCCAAAGAAGTTACGTTAAACTCACAAATGACTAATTCACAATCGAGTACCCGCAGAGACAAGAACAATACACACACACACCCACACGTATACGTTTCTTTCATAAGAGTATTATATCATTTCATAAACTTATACGTGTAAGCGCTTGAAAATTACGAATAATTACATTTTTATACGATTAAATACATGTACAAATTAAAGCCTTAAATGAAAAAAATTACACACTCAAATATAAAACTATGCAGAACTTTTACACTTAATAAACTCAAACAAAAACTCATACTAAAATAAATATGTTACATATAGGGCAGTTACCTATGTACGGCGACCGTTCAGTTTCCTAAAAATGTTGAACAAAACGAATCCTAATTAACAATTTTCCGAGGTAAGTTTTAATTAATTTTTGGATAGTTGAATTCTTTGAAAAACTTTCGTTTGTAATTAATAAGATCCGTTCTTAATTGTTTCGGCAAAGAATTATAGGCCACACAGCACCGGCATACATCACTCGCGTACGAGAATCCGTGTTTTATTACAATGTCTTATATTATTAATATATCCCTATTAAGTTATTAAGTACTAACTTTCGGTAACTTGCGACTGCATAAAATAACGATATCGGATAACAGTCTAAGGCGAAATCGTTGAATTGGCTATTTTATAACGCTATTCTCACTAGTTGAATCGGTAAACTTAATATGAAAGATCGAACTCGATCACTATGATTAATCGCACTATCACTAACGAACACAAATATATTTACTCCAAATTTTTATTTTTCGCCCAAAAAAAAAATTGGTTAATATTTTACATTTTCTCTGTTTAATATTGGCTGTTGCTTCACCCGACTGGGGATCTAATCGGACATTTTACAACGTGACAGGAATAAATAGAGGGGAATTTTTTTATTAGTACACATATTATTATACACAAATGTATATATATATATATATATATATATATATATATATACATATACATATATGGTTATAATGCATTTAACGTGTTAGATAAAATGGGAGGACAGTGTGATCCGCAATAACATTATAGAATAAAAAGCTAAGAAAAACAGAAGTAAATTATTAAACATTTATTTATTTTATTTTATTTATTTATTTAATGTAGCCACACAAAAGCTAAAAGCCAATTATAGTGTAGGCTTATAAATAAAATAATACAATAAATAATTTTTTTCTGAATTATAAAATTAAAAGTAAAAAAATAAAATAAAATACAAAAAATACATTAAACACATTCACCAAACTACACGCATTCGCAAGTCTCACACTCATTAAAACATACATCATTCATACCCCATTCACGCAATCTTACTCGAAATAAACGGGTGAATAATATTTAACAAATCAATAAATACAATATAAACCTTAACGTATATACTACATGTATATTAGTAAAGGAACACATATGCCAAACACCCACCACATAATAACAATCTAGAACCATTGGAATAGACAACAGCGAAACTCGTGTTCTCATCGCAAAATATGTTCGGGAAGCAACTTATTATTTGTTTTGGTACTCCAGTTACATGTAATATCTGTCATAGTTTACTCTATTTGACTGAGTCAAATGCTTTGGAGAAATCAACAATACACATGTATAATTCTTATTGCCATTCACGCGCTTTCTCAATGATTTTCCGTATATCATATATATATATATATATATATATATATATATATATATATATATATATATAAATAAATAAATAAAAATATATATATATATATATATATATATATATATATATATATATATAAATATATATATATATATATATATATATATATATATATATATATAAAAGTTGAATATATTGGAGAGTAGTGATTTTATTAATTAATTATAAACAAACAAAATAAAACACAATCACTAAAAGTTTTTTAATCGCGAAGCTTTTCGACACTTACGTCATTTTCAAGCGCGAACTAAAAATTATTACATCTTTTTGTATATATCCATATATATATATATATATGCGCTCTTTGTCAACGCTTTTGCACATGGATACATAATATAGACAAATGCATACACATATTAAAAAATAATGATAACAATTATCCTAATAATCTTGTACATAATAATAATAAATTAATAATAATAATAATAAATAAATGATAATAACAATAATTATTAATAATAATGAATAATACTAATGATAGGAATGATGGTGATGATAAATTTAAAATATATTAACAACTTTATTACTCAAGTACAATATGTAGCAATAATACATACATATATATATATATATATATATAGTATGTGTGTATGTGTAAGAAGTTTTATTTTTTTAAATCGCTTATTTTTAGGCAGTAATATACTTTCTAAAAATAACCGATTTAAAAATATTATTATAAACTAAACAAATAGTGTTATAAGTTGTAAATAATTTTTCTGTAATTTATTGTATCTAATTTCAATGACCTTTGTAGTCGAGCGTTCTAAAATAAAAATATAATAATAATAATAATTTTCCAGACACATTACGTCTACATGAGGCTTTATGTTTCATTTTATCGTTTTGTGTGTGTGTGTGTGTGTAGGTAGCTGTTTTTTTCTTTAATTTGCCGCATCACGTTTACATTTTTCCGGGAATATTCTAATAACGCCTTTCCAGGTATATTACGTAGTAAATTCGAGAAGATAAAATTAACAAATTTTCTTACTTTACTGTTCCGAATTCAAAGCGATGGAACTGATTATTGTTTCTCGTTTATAAAACTACAAAAAAGAAAAAGATAATAATCGTGATAATTAATATATATGTATATAATGTGTATAGATATGCGTACATAATTATGTTCTTTTTAATAATACCCGATAAGAAAAATATTATGTATGCTTGCGGCGTCATATTCGGTGCGAAATCTTCGGTGTAAAATTAATTACATCTGTACTTGTATAATCTTCCGATTAATTACTATTCGACCTGTTCATATCTAATCTGCTGATTAATCTGTAATTATTACTTATTTAATTATTTATATTAAAGAGTTCTTTTTTTATTTGTGTTCAGTTTCGTTATTACTCGTTATTGGCGTATTTAATTAAACCGTTTGTAATTCCGCGAATTATAATTAATATATTCCTGAAACGTTCGTTTTTCATATCGAATGGCAAATACCTACGATACAGTCCCGAATTGTCATTATTTCGGTTCGTAAGATATTAAATTTATTTTAGGGGAAAAAAAAAACGCGAAAAGTAATAAATTTAATAATGATGTATTTTAAATAAAATAATAGTTTTTAATTGTAAATACATTTTTACATTTATCGTTGATTAAAATTATTCCGTTTTTAAAAATTAATATGTTCTTTCTGGTTTTTGGATTAAAAAGAAAATTGTATACAGGTAAAATTTCTTTATTTCGAATCGTAATATTTTTTTATTTATTTGTTATATTTTTAAACTAGTGTTTAAATAATCTATAAATTAATAATAGTGCGTTCTTTTTGTCGTCTATACATAAACCATTTTTTTTTTGTATATCGTTTGTGCTGGTTAGTGCTGTTCTTAATTGTGTTTGTGCCATTTCCGTTTTTGGACATATATAAACAATTTCGGAGCTGGAAGAATGCTTTCGAAGTTTCGCTTGAAAATACCATCGGTAGTTTTCCGTTTGTGTTGATTTCTATCTCGTTTATGCCATTTTCATTCTCGAGATACTTAAAACAAAAATCTCACGCGTCAAGGACCTCCCATAACTTGGGCCGTCAGTTTTTTTGCTACGATTTTGATTTTTTTAAATCTATAGAAACTAAACTTTTGATTTCGTAAAAATCGACATGAATTTTTTTGGTCCCGTTTTCCAGCGTTCGTATTTATTTGCGCTGTTTTTAATTTCGCTTAGGCTACTTCGATTCGTCTCGAGGTATTTATAAAATCAATTTTAACAATTTTCGGTGATATTTATGTTAATGTGCGACTTATTTTCCTGTTACCGTCGATATATTTAAATGATTAAAATTTTTAGAAGATACATGCTCGAAAATGTCGGTTTTACCGTTGTTGAGTAGACATTTTCAATTTTACATAGTTTTTTTAAGTAGATATGTTTTTTTATTCTTATTATCAAATGTCATATCGAATTGTAAGGATTAGAGATATCGTTTGTTTATAGCAAAACAAAAAAAACCAAAACACATCAGACGGTTCGTTTTATGGGAGATATTGATGTTAGTCAATAAAAGGTACTCATTTGTAAGGTTTTTTCTTTTAATTCATATAAATAAATATATTTGTCTTTCCCTTCTGTTATTAATAGCATAATTCCAATTTCTAAGTTTTTGAAATAATTATAGAATATCGATGTTTTAGTGTTTTATCGAAGTTTATACGAACCTGTGTATTTTGATATTTACGCCCTCTATTTCGACTATTAAGTATTCCGTGAATGCAGAAGGGGATTATTGAGAAACAATTTCGTTTCAAAATGTTCGCTGCGTGTCGTTAAATATGGTATTACAGTGTAAATTTGATATCGCTTATTAACGATAAAACTAAATGTTTTCAAATAATAAATAATCCCGGTAGTGAACAACGTGTTAATTTAAAAATGCACGGATTGAAATGCGAACAATTCGTAAGAATAGAAAGTTATTCTAACTCTTATAGGGTGTCAATTAAAAAGTGCGAGATTTTTATCAATAATAGTTCGTGAATCAGTGGGATAATAACGAAATGCGGATTCGGAAATACTAGTTCATAAAATATGGACTAGGAATGGTTGCGATTAATGAAGATAAATCTACTACAATCGTCGATAAAGAAACTGATGAACAAGTGATCGGTTGAAGAATTAACCAGTCAAAATGATCATTTTTGAAATATAAATGAATCAGAAACGAACACGAGATCTATATAGATAGTTATCGGCATCAGCTACCCATGCAAAATTTGTTTCACCAACGAGCGCCGTCGGAAATCTCATTACTGTATATTACCGGAGTTTTAAAACATACGAAATAGCGATGCACCAGCAAATAGGTCTTCCGCCGAACTGTTAAAATTGAATCTGGGTTTTATTTTCGAAGAAATTTCAAGGATAGTATGTAATTAAATGTTATAATGAAAGTCATTTTTTATTTAATTTAATTACGTTTTATTTATTTATTAATTTGAAATGAAATAAATACGTCGATAACACATCGACCGCTAGTATCATAAATACTCCGTGTGAAAACAAAAACACAAATTAAATGAGAAATAAAACCAATTAATTCGAATAAATTTTTACTAAAAGAAAAATTATCGACATCCGTTAATTCGAATACTTCGACAACATCTGCCGCCTATATGAACTTGAATATTTTCCCATTATTTAGAGGAAGAAAAGCTCGCCTATATTAACGTCAGTTTTTTTTTTTTTTTTGGTACATCTCAGCAAGAGCACCAATCATTATCTGATAAAAAATAATTTAGAAGTCTTCCGTGTTCGTTCAGTAAGAAAAAATTGTGTTAAAAATAAGTATCCACGTTGTTTATATTAAATTGGGGTCGCTTTTTAAAACTGTTCTCGCGCTATTGGTCAAGATCAGACTATCGTATCTGTTCTATACTTAGTTGCCTGGAATCGTAATTTACTATCGCTGGATGTAAACTATTATGGTGCGCGCTACAACTGATGAAAAACTTTTTGGATAGTTTGAGGATATAGTCTTTTACGTATGATAACTGTATAACATGTATGAAATTTTAGTGTATACGGGAATATTAAAGTTACATCTGAGACATCGATTTTGGACTACATGCAGTCTATTAAAACGAACATTTGAGATTGAAGACCAAACTGGATAAGAATATGTTAAAATAAACCTAATGATTGACTTGTAGATTATTAGTTTATTATTGATATTTAAATGAGATTTACCGTTGAAAATGGACTAGCTAGAACAGATTGTTCTGTTTGTCTTCAAAAATGCATTGTCTATATGTTTAGAGAAAAAGCTTTTGTCTTAAATGAAACCAAAGTAGCGTATGTGATCTGTGACCATTCTATATCAACGTCGCTGACGTGAAGTGTGGTCGATAAAAATGATATTCGACGAATGAAAAGAAATTCCGCATAGTTAATTGTCATTTTTAAGACTGAGTTGTACAATAATAGTTTGTTCTCAACCGATAGCTTTGACTGTTTTCTAAAAAGACAGTTGAGCAGACCATATCGCTAACGGGCATAGTTAATTTTATTACTAATGTGTCGACTACAGCTAAGTTTTGTACGAAGATACAAACTGTATTTAACATGGGTAACTTGCGCGCGATGGATGCCCCATTTAGATGGAGCGATGGAGTCTGCCCTTTACGCAGAGTAAAAGTAATGTGGCTGTTTTTAGTTTAAATTCGTATTTACATCCGTTATCTACGCAATGAATGAATAAATCAATAATTTAATCGTAACGCGTCGTTTATTCGCCGTATGTAAAAGCCAAAATAAAATTTTCGGAATAAAAACGCTAATTTCTGCAATTTCGAAGAATCGTAAAATACGAAGAAAAACCCACTGTTTAATTTTGAAAATGAGTGGGGGGCATTGTGATTTTCAATATTGTAAAGATAAGTGTGAAAGACCATCCAGTGACGAGACATCGGATAAAATGATTTATTAGAAATTCCAAAGATTTAATTTAAACCAAACGGCGTCGTACTCTGCTGTGAATTACACTTCTCACGTTTACGCATACATACATACATACATATATATATATATATATATATATATATATATATACACCATCATACATAATGGTCTTTCTATACAAATAAGGCCCAATCAGAACGGATGTAATAAAAAAATTCCGTCTCTTTTTTTTTTTTAAATTAACAATTTCCTCAAGGGTAATAATAAACTTGGGTTATATGGCTGTTATTATTATTATCAACGTACCACCAACCGATACCGGAAAACGGTTATTTTCTCAAACACAATAAATCGACCTAGCAACCCATCGGCAACCGTTAAAGATCCTTTTCAGGAATTAAATACTTGTACGAGGTCTTTGTACGGAAAATAACAAAAGAAAATCATTAGGAAATAATAACCGGTTTTAATAGACGTTAATTAAAACGTTCTCCGTTATCTGTAACCGTTAAGATTTGTCTAAATTTAATATAATGACTATTTTTATCGACGCCCCATGGAAATGACATTTCAACTTATAGATCTAATTCAGGATCGTCATAAATATGTCACAAAAATCTGAATTCCGTCCTGTGTAAATCCCCCCCAAAGTTAAAATAATTCTATAATGTTATATTTAACCTTTTCAGTTGTACATTATAAAATTTTGACACAAAATTATGAATTTTTTACAGTATTACACGATATTGTTTCTTAAGTGAACTGTAGACAATGTTTTTTTTTTTTTTTTTTTTTTTTTTGACGAGTACTATGTACTGCTGCTGTGGCCAGAAGCACCCGTATGGAAAAATGAATGTTAGATTAAATTGATCATGCCTATAGCTCGAAGAAACTGAAGTGCTGCTTCTACAGCAGTTGGGTCATCAGATAGAACTGTTTTGAATGAACTACCATTGAAGTTTTGGGGACGGTATACGGAATATTGTGGGCAGTCAAAGAACAAGTGCCGGAGTGTTAAGGGGGTTCGGGCGCAATGAGCGCACAGAGGTGGATCTGTTCTACTTAGAATATAACCATGAATCGGTGCAGTGTGGCCAATACGAATACGGGAAAGTACTACCTGATCCTGTCTGCTTTGCGCCGAATATTTCCAAGGAAGAGGAGAGGAACGAATGGATCTAAGATGATTCGTTGGAGGAATTGCATTCCACAGATCACAAAATAATTTATTTGCTATATATTTGATGGAGGTGACTGCATCTGCCTCAGGTATAGGTATTAAGGGATAAGGTTGGATTCGAGCTGCCTCTTTAGCTGCTCTATCAGCTAATTCACTTAATGTGAAACCTGTGTGGCTTGGAATCCATATTAGGGTATGTATTTATATAAATATTTTTAAAATTGAGAGACTTTTACGTCAACCGGAAAATAAAAAAGGAGACATTTATCTTAGTAAAATCACAGCCGTGTTGTAGTTCTGTATGGTAAAATACAACAACCAATTCATGCATTCTATATAATCGATCTTGTTTTATATATATATATATATATATATATATATATATATATATATATATACAATATTTCATTGTACATCAAAGTACCATAAACAACGGTGATGAATAAAGTAAAAAAAATGCGATTAATCTAATGTCAACAGTGAGTCAATTAGATTCTCAAGTGACGGTATCATTAAAGTTGGAGGACTGATGTATTGGGTTATTTGATTACTATAGCTATAAATAAGTTTATTATTCAACTTTTAATCGATATTCCGAATTATTTAAAATCGTTTACTCTTGTGATTTGAACTTTTTTCAAGTTATTGGAAGAGCATCTTCATCTCTTCTTTTTTAATCGTCTTGTCGGATTGTTAGAGAATGTAGGTAAATTCATTCTGCGGACATGTCTATTAATATTAAATTACAAGTTATCAAAAACCTTGTTATACTGGTTTATATAATATTCATCGACATATGCTATATGTAGGTCATTATGGAGAGTTAAGTTAGATACATATATATATTGCTTTTCCATGCAGTTCCATATAATTCGATTCCGTATTTCCAGATTAGAGCTATGGCAGTTAAATAAATTTTCTTTTTAAAGCAAAGTTTAAAGCAGATTTCCTTCCTATAAGAGGATACAACAATCTGGTTCTCGGAATCATAGTTTTCCTCGTTTGAGCCACATGAGACCGCCATTTTAGCCGTCGGTCAATATACGTTCCGAGTTATCTTACACAGTTTGTTGAATTTGCCACGGATACGTATTGAAGGGCGTGTGTTACTTGTCTGTTAGAAAAGGTAGTATATTGACATTTATTAAATGTTTTACGCCATTTATGTGCCGACTTTACGATTCGATCTACATGATTCTGAATAGCGGCATTAGTATATTCTGGAATTGAATTCGCAGCTAGTATAGCTATATCATCGGCAAATGTCGCTAATATTGTTTGATTCGAGATAGGTATATCCGCAGTATAGATGTTATATAATATTGGACCAAGCAAACTACCTTGTGGCGGCATTGAAGCTAAAACTTTATGTTCCTGGGAAAATACATGAATTCTAATAACAAATGTTCTACCAGTTAAGTATGATACGAAGAATCTGAAGTTCAAAATTGTTTTAATATATTTGACAATGTTCAAACATCTGGGTTACATCAAAGGAAAAGCTGACCTTTTCCAACGTTGACGATATCGCATCGACTAATCTATAACACTGTTCTATTGTAGAGTATTCCATTCGAAAACCAAACTAATAATTTAGTATTTAGCCTTGTTTTTTTTTTGTTCATTGTAACATTGTAATTTTTCCACATATTTTTTTTTTTACCATTCTTATTCTAATTTCTTCCTTGCGTCTCCTTTGTTCGTGAGCTATTGCTCTGAAAATTGAGTAAATTTTGTAGCTTTGTCGAGTACCATCGAGGTAAGAATTTAGCTCTGTTTACTTTCAGACCTGCCCGTGTACTAATATTTTCTACTATATCTATATATTCTTCCATTTCTTCTCCCGAGTTAGCCAAATGTATGAACTGCATATTCTGTCATATCTACACACGTTTATCGCTACTATAACCTATACTAAAAAAACTACCAATACAAACCTAAGACGAAATTATGTTATTATTATGATTAATTGAGGTTAATTATTCCACGTCTGTCGATGTTATTTCTTAACGAAGTAATATGTTTATTATTAATTATGCAGGATATTATATATATATTTATTATATATGAATACGAGAAAAAATAATAAAATAATAAATATCCAGCCGTAATAATTTTTTTAAGTTTTTTTTTTTTTTTGATTGTTATAATGGACTATCTTATGATAAGTTGTTACGCACTTCTTAAAATAAAAATATGGGTTAGGGACAAAAATCGCAAGATCACGGAGAAATTTATTTTCGGTATATATTCTGACAATGTGTGCGTGAGGAAGTTGATCACTTTTACAGCAATTTAAGCGCACATTTTCTTGGAATTAGAAGTGCTGAATAAGATGATTCGGTACTGGGAATGATATCATGTGCAAACTCGTTTTATGGTTATATTCTTTTATTTAATTTACGTAATTTATATTTATAGAACAATTCTAAAAAGGAAATTGGTTTTTTATTTTATCACAATCATTTTTTTAAAGGAAATATTTTTAAAATTAGATATAAAGCGTAATAATGATAATAGTGGTAACAATTTTGCGCACGTCTTTAAAACTATTACAAAAAGAACTTTATTCGGCATTGAAACGAGATTCTAAAATTACGAATTTCAATAGTAACGATTACAGGTGTTCGATTAATATCTTATTTACGAATTTATCAAAAAGAAGTCGAGAAATAACCCCGCGAGCAATTTTAAAAGTCTATCCTACAATTTATCAAAAGAAAAATAAAGATTACCATGTATATGTGTGTGTATTTTTAATTTAGTTTTTTTCCTAAATGAATTTTGATATGCGCTGTTTAAAATATTTTTAATCTTATACGTTCTTTATTATTATTATTTGTAAATGATTTATTATAAGCAAAATTCGGGTAAGACAGTAAAAAAAAAAAGGTAAAAAAAATCTATATATCTCAACAGCGTCATTTAGATAAGGAGATACTTTTATTAAGTATAATATTCGCAGTTTTTAAAATATAAACGAGTTTCGGTAATTAGAGGACCAGTAATTTAAAAATATTCACACGTAGCGTATAAGACGAACGTAATTTTTTCGCTTTTAATTTTTACCTGCAACCATACGTGAAGTTTTCATTTCATATATTTTTTAATTGCGAATGAGATAAAATGGGTACGAGACACAAAATGTCGCCTATCTAGAAGTTATAACGACAAAAACACAACTTTAGCGTTAATAATAAAAAAAGTTAATAAAAGAAAGATAATAAATTGGATTATGTAACGTACAGGCTCCGGTTTGAATTAGAAAAAAAGTTCAGTGTAATCGTCAAACTAATTTTCATTGCGAAGAAGACTTTAGATTGAAGAACATCTATTCATTATTTTATAACTATATTTCGCATATATATTTTAAAAAATAGGCTTATCTTTTGAACTGCTCTATACAAAAATAATCGCTAATTGAAAACGATTGCTGTAAAATACAGGTTCCGGCGTAGATTGA
The DNA here is from genome assembly GCA_032883995.1 of Coronaproctus castanopsis. Classification (NCBI taxonomy): domain Eukaryota; kingdom Metazoa; phylum Arthropoda; class Insecta; order Hemiptera; family Monophlebidae; genus Coronaproctus; species Coronaproctus castanopsis. Next base: position 191,662,170 of record CM065053.1, read on the forward strand.
AAATAAAATTGCGTTCAACGGCTAGAACAAATTAATTTTCATCAAGGAGAAAACTGTATATTGAAAAAAACGTGTATATATATATATATATATATATCTAAATGTAGTTTAAAATTCGATATAATCTAATAAATAGTTTTTTGTTTTTATACTTTATGATTTAAACATTCGTTGTGTATGTGAGGTCATTAAACGATAGAGACACGCTGTGAGGCTGGAAAATCATCGAAATACCCTTTCACGGGGAATGTTAGACATGACCGTTGATATAAGACCGGCTTAAGACGTATACCTCTGAATCTAGTCTAAGGCCATGGTTACCGACCAGTGTGGGTGCTATTCCCTTTCTGTTATACCCTTCCTCTTAATTACTGCTAAATGTGTTGGTCAGCCGGTAGTAAATATTAATGAAAACAAAAAAAACTTATAAAAAAACATCTTTCGGCTAAGGTTTTATTTTGATTATAGCTCGTTAAATGATAATTGTTCCCAGGATTTTAAATTTTTTCGAAAGGTAAAAAAACAATTATTGAACGCGTTTATTTCTTACTACTGTTGATTATTATTCGTCAAGTATAAAAGTCCGTTAGCTAAGAAAACTTCGAAATATATGTTCACTCCTCTATGAGGGCTTTGATTAGTTGCGGTACAATGACCTGTTAGCTATGCGGTGTGTGTGTGTATACGTGTCTTCTTTTCTTCCTTAGATGGTACAGATAAGAAAGAACAAGCCGACTAAGGTATCAATCGAAACCGGAATGAGAAATATCTCCCCTTTCAAGAATCAAGAATCGTTTGTCACGGTCAGCGCCCACGTCTTTTTATAACATATTGTAAATGATCCGGTTGCAGTTGAATTGTTACAGATCGCCTACATACACATGCAAACGCCGACCGATCCGACGTCTAACCTTATAGACTACTAAAAAACGTATTTTTCGATTTACAGAATTTTATCCTAGTGGTCGGTACTGTCCGATTTAGTACGTATATATGTGTACGCATGCGGACAGCACGTACAAGGAACCGGTTACTACGATCTTTATGCGTTTCACTGCATTCGCGATTATACTATGTAGTTGGTACTGAATTTTACTTAGAAATATTCATTTATATATATATATATATAATTTATCCACTGGAACGTGTGTATAACATAGAGGACACGCATAAAGCCGAGTATGGATACTTGTATTTTTATAGTAATATAGCTGAAGTTGCGCATGAACTAAATATGGTGGAAGAGGTGCGCCGACTCGCCATCCTTGTTGCTCGTACAAGTACGAAGTACTCTATATGTTATATCGATGACAAGATAAAAGACGATGAAACCGACACATGGAGTAATTGCGTGATAACGAGGTTAGTTGGAACGGAAACAGTTGTTCAAGTATTGCATTGAAACGGAAAGTATTATTGTTGAAGATTATGTTATCAGCCGGTTGATATAACTAGCTAGACTAAAATGACCAGAATGGCTTCAGAAAAGAAAAGGGTACAAGGGAATCAATTCTTTAAGATTAATCATAGAAAAGAAGATAAAAGTTTTCATTTATTATGTATAAAATTATGAACTTATATTTAAATTAATATTTTGCGTTTTTTTTATATTTTATTTTTATTTATATATCGCTTGACAATGGCGTAGTTGCCGAAAAGCTTTGCGAAATCAAAGTAAAGGTTTAGTGATTTTAACTGTGTTTTTTTTTTTATAATCAAGTAATAAAAATCACTACATTCCACATCTAAAGTTTACCTTTATTTATGTTGTAGAGTTTAGACGAAAATTTGCATTTAATCACGGTTTTATTAAATATCGAAGTTTGAATAGGCTTTTTTGTTTTTGTTTTTCCTCGTAACTAAAATTTAATGTTCTAGAAATTGTGCAGAACCTCAAAATATCTTCTATATATAAATAAATAACCATCCAAATTATATGGCGATCTCTTTATTGAATAACTCGATCAACGGAACGAAACCTTTTGACTTAATGTAAATGGCGCGTATTAACATGTACTAAGTTTAAACACCCGCCATTAGATGGAATGCTTCTCATGTCACATTATGCAGAAATAGTTACAAAGCTTACGAAATGGTATTAGATATAGGTGTTAATTGGCAAATAGTATTATTATTATTAATTACAGATTTAATAATTAGATGTAAAAAAACTCAAAAAGATTAAGTTTCATCGTAAAAGATGCGATTGGGTAAACGATAATTTGCCCTTGCCTGTAAAACGGATTTTTTGTTTAGACCTAAAAAATTTCCTTCCGATATTTAAAATTGCATCGAAAAATGTATAGAGAGAAAGTAGGAGGGCGAAATATGAGTATTCGACGAATTTACTGAATAAACATAAGGCTAATCAGGAAAGTTATTGGAATACATCTAACTATTGGAAAGGTATCTTTTATAATTTAATCAGTTATTTACGGTTGATGGAAATGACGTCTCCAATTATATTAAGTTTGTTAACAATATAGTAGATCATTGTAGCAAAGAAATTTTATTAACTGATTGTGAGAATTTAGTTACTGGTTCATTCGCATTCCTGGACTTTACAGTATATTATAAAATCGATATTGTCATCTAATAATAAACCTTATTTCGATCATGATAAAGTTTCGATAGGTCTAGTTAAAGATAGTATGAACTTCTTTTTAGAACCTTTTGTACATACCTCTTTAATGAATCTGTTAAATCTGGTAAATTTTCCGAAATACTAAAATTGGGAATTATAGCACCTGCGTATAAAAATGGTGGTGACAAAAGGGATGTCGCGAATTATAGATAGGTTTTTGTATACTGTTTACATTTTCAAAAATATTTTAAAAACCTATAGTCTTCTATTAAATTACAAAGAGAACATTTTTTTAGTCTCAATCAACATGGTTTCATTCTTAGTAAAGGCACTAGCGATGCATTGTTCAAGCATATATCTTATATCGCTAAGTGTCTTGAAAAAGGCCGACCCGTCATTTCAGTCTATTTTAATTTGCGTAAAGCTTTTGATATAATTAATCACAATATTCTTTTACAGAAACTAGATAATTGCGGATTTAGAAGAAACATACATGATGGTTTAGCAGTTATCTAGAAAATAGAAGATATACAAAGTAATATAGCGAGACTGAAATGCTAAACTCTGGAGTACCACAAGGCAGCGTCCTAGGACCGTAACTTTTAAAAATATAAATAAACGATTTGTGCGACTTAAACGTAACCGGAAAAATATATACTTATGCTGATGATACGGTGATTGCGCGTGACTCGCGATATCCTAAGATACTTCAAAACGCTTATACAACGTGATGCGGATAGAGTTTATGACTGGTTATAAAGGAATCGTTTGATTGTTAATGTTAGTAAAACAAAGTATGTAATATACACAAATCAAGATTTAGAGATATGGAGCAATACGGTAATATATTTAGGTAATGACAATAAATTAAACGATATTAAGTACTTATGAACTCATCTACATCAGAAACTATCATAGAGTACTCATTATATATACGTGTGTAAAAAAAACTAAGAAAATCGAATTATATTTATTACCTAAAGCGGTATTCTTCAATTACACACTTACGACGTGTATGTTGTATCAATCAGTTTTACCATACGGAATATTGCATTAGAGTAATATGTCAAAATATCATATTATTGAAGTTTTACAAAAGCATGTGATTGATAACACAGACGTGGAAAACAAACTTCTATCTGTACGAGACCGGTATTTATTGAATTTGTTACAATTTGTTCTTAAAAATTGTGATAAATTTGGATAGTGGATGCACCCGTTCGAGAGAAACATATAAAGCGGTAGTTCCTCACTTTAATAAAACTAGAATGAGGTTGTAAGCTATTTTTGCGGTGGCGGTGATAATGCACTACCCAAATAATTAGAAACGGATTTGATCAATTATAGACGGAGTAAATTGCTAATTAAATATTTACAAGTGAAATAATTATGGAATAAACTTAAAAATTCTTAAATATCTAAATCTGTTAGGCAAATTTTAATATATCCACCGTGTCTGGATCTCCTGAATGTGTGTACCTGCAACGCGTGTGAAGTGTATACATAAGTATATAGTACAGAATATACAATTTTGTTCAAAATTATATATGTACACATGTCGACGAGTATTTGAATATTTGTAAATCATTTTTGTAATTGGAATGATATCTTAACACGATTATATTGTATATAAATTCATTTCAAGTAATTATAAATATTATGTGAACCGTATCCAATTTGTAAACTGTGTATATATAATATAGGTACGCGTGTTTTATATCTATAAACTATAGATATACGATTGTTAAAGTAATTATCGAAATAATATGTATACGCATGTGTCGTGTGTCGCATGAGTTCTCGCTAGATATCGTAGATGCGGTTATCACTATATTATATTATAATAATTTATATTGGCAAGCGGTAATTAATAAGAATATTTATATTTACAAGTTTAATTTTTATTCGTGTATCAAATTTTATTTTATTTATTTTTTTAACAATTTTAATATAATCTTTATGTTTCTATGTGCAAACTTATATCTCTATTATTATTATACACGAATAAAATTATAAGCGTCTAATTATTTGTACGAAAGCTTTGTATACCTGTACTTGCGTGTAATTATATTTTAAAATTTCAGTTTTATTTGATTGGTTGTTATGCTGTTATAGAGTTATACGTCTAAAGTGATTTCGGGGTTTCTCCCAATAAGCAACTGTATTAATTGCAATTAAGCGTTGCGTCAATATTAATAATTTATTCCAATAAGTAATATTTCTTTTTTGTTTATTCATATTATTTAACCAGCGTTCGCGTATTTTGCGCATAGTCGGGATTTAATATATTTCGTTTGTAACTTTTGTGTGGCACTAGCGAAATAAAATTTGATCCGATTTGACTATATTGTAGAAAGCGTTTATAGTGGAAAATAAATATCTCAAAAATTCGTTCGGAACGTTGCCCATAGAACATATTTTAAATATAGTATAATAAAAATAACGCCTTAAAAAAAAAATATATATATATATATATAAATTATATAAATGCCGATTTATTAAGTTTTAAGGATAGGTTAACGAATATGATATTTTAAATGATCTTGTTATATTAAACCGACGATTGTCAACGGAAATTTCTCATTCATCATTCTACTGTTTTGTTGCCCAACTTCGTGTACAGATTGTACGTTATTTTTGTATACATAATGGGCTAGTCAAGGCACCCGCGTATAAGATGACACGTCCGTGTACTCGGACATAATTTTTTACGCGGTATAGGGTGGTAAAAATATTTAAAATAATTCCGACTACCGTCTAATATTTATCCGTCCTGTCATCGAAATTACCGCAGCGTACGTTATCGCGGATATTTCCAATAAAATGTGTCGGTAACGAGCTATAGTTTATATTACGATCGACGAAGTTATACACGTGTAAGAATTTTAAGTTACACGCAAACATATTTTTTATATATATATATATATATATATATATATATATATATATATATATACACACACTATTCTAGACCACCCAAAATGGATAGCTATGATATTATCAGGGCTTCTCTTTCTTTTTATTTTCAAAAAGGAAATTGTTCTTCGTACATTGGTGGTAACACAATACGCCTTGAAATGAATAAAGATAGACTACGCTTGATTGTGTGAAGTTACTGGCTCTGCATTATGGAAATTAGTTTTTTATAACCCGTTTTTATTTTTAACATGGATATATATATATATATATATATATATATATATATATATATATATATATATATACGAGTAAATTACATTTAATATATACACTGTGAGTCCATGATTTCGGTTGTAGACACGCATAGACGGTTATATAGCGATGAAATAGAAAACAGAAAAATTACCTAGAACGAGAATTATTTAATAAATTAAAAAATTCTTATAGACTTAATAGAAGTGAATACTGAAATAATATATACGTTAATGATTTAGCCCGGGTGTAACGAGTAATAAATATTTTACTCTTTTTAACCCTTTCAGAGGAATATTATAATTTTTTTTTTTTTATAGGGGGGTAATTATACATTTCGATGAAGTAATTAAAGAAAATGAGTAATATATTCCGCGTTCAATACTAGATTGGTTAAACGATTTTAATTCATAATCTGCCCAAGCGTGACCATTTGGCGATATTTTTGTTTTTTGTTATCTATCACGATGAGAAGAAGCACTCAGTGATGCTCACCCGGTAAATCTTAAACTACGCCCAGTGGTTTACTTAATCTTCTCACATCGTTGGAATCGTTCAACGTGTGTTTAGCCAAGATGTTATGGCCTTCCAGTCTATCTGCATATCTTCAGGCATACTGCTTTATAATATCAGAAACGTGTACGGTATGTTTAGATTTTCATTTAAATTTACGTTGGTGAAAATATTTTATTCCGAGCTGTTTTGGTATTATTATAATTTTTGTATGTTTAGCACAATTTCGCAGTTAAATTTTGGAGCTCGAGATTGGTCGAACAGCAGCTGGTACATATCAGCCGTTTATTGTTAAGTGTTCATTTCTATTAATCAGCCGGTTCGTTTTCTAAATTCGGATATTAAGTTCGTTTCTTTCCTAAACTATAAGGTGACGCCATGTTAATCGACTGCATATCTTCAGGCATACTGCTTTATAATATCAGAAACGTACGGTATGTTTAGATTTTCGGAATTCTATGATCAGTTTGGTTTTCAAAATAATCATTCCTCTATCTGTCACTGTGTAGTTGTATTATGTCGTTAATTTTCGAAGAGAGCGATAGTACATTCCCCGTTTGATAGTGAACGGCGTAAAGGACTTCTAATTAATAACATTCTTCTTACCCACGATCTTCGTCTATTCTTCGAGTCTGTCTTTGAACGATATGTATGAAAGAAGATTACGTTCCCCCACATTCACTGCGGTGTTGGTTCTCGAGTGCGTGAAGGTAGTTTACTTGGATCCAGTACTAATTTTCACATACGCGGCCGACATACCACGTCATCCTGACACATCTTAATAAAATTAATAATTCTAAACGTAAGTAAAGGTCATCGCATCGAATTTACCACTCGGAAGAGGAATGTGCAGTCCAATTTGCGTACAGTTATTCCAAGCTCTGGGCATGTCCGCTATCTCGGCTTGTACCTCGACAGCCGTATAACATGATGATTTTAACTATCAAGAACTGCGCAAGAGATATGCGACTATCAACGATCCGAATTAAATACGAAGAAACTATTATTTTCATATGGTTGTACCGGTCATAATTATACCGTTAGTAATCAAATATAAAACGTATACGATACTCTAGTAAAAAATCTTAACGGACGTAGTTAATTATAATCCATCGAGATCTGAACATGTTACTAGTTGCGGAAATGTTAAAAACTAGATAGAAAAAATTCTACTATAAGTTATTACAAAATTAATATAATTAACGTTCTCGTATCATCGGCTTTAGCAGAACGTTGATTACTACGCAACAGAAGGTTTATTTTTTTCCCGGCCATTTGACCGTTCTCGATCGTCGGTATAACAACTATGGCGACTATTTCTTGATGTAATGCTCGATCTCTTTGTCGAATAAGTCTACCTTCAGAGACGATCATCTTTTGGATATTATCGTGTCGATTTTATACCGACCTTTTTCTTCTATTTTTCCCAACGATCATGGTCTGCAATTCCAAGTACGCCGTTTTCCTTCGTTCGATCGTATCCGACAACTATTTTTCTTTATTCGATATATTTAACACGTCAGTTATTTACAAAACCTTCTATACAACGTTCATTATAAAAAAAGTAAATGTACGTTCATTATAAAAAATGTAAATGTCTCGAACGTTCAAGATTAATTATCAGAAGTTCGTCGTTATCGGGAGTGCGTTCGTTGGAACGTTTTTACGCCAACGAGAAGTTACTATCATTTAGCAAGCGCACTCGTTGTCTTGAACAGTTGCGCGTAGAAAAAGGAATTTTAAAAACAAATTGCGTAATATTAAAATTTTTCATTACATTTAATCGAGATCGTTAACAACTGCCGGCTGTTTATCTTGTTTCTCGTTATTAATAAATGTAACCGTTTACCGATCGAATAATATCAAGAGTAGAATCATCGTTATCGTTATAATCGATAATTATCTTATTAATACACTGTTTATTTTAATGTGTACGTATGATTGACATTTGAACCGTGTGTAATGAAAGAGTCGGGTGCTAGACGTGGTCTGGTAATTACGTATACGAAACGTGTTTCGTTTATATCTTTAAGTTCAGACATATAACCGGTCTGCAATTAGCTTATCGGATAATTCGCCGCAGATGTAAATTCGCAGGCTGAGAAGAATTAAGCCATTAGACCTGGCGTAGTAATGAAAATTATGTAAATTATTCAACATAAGATATTAATATACTAGTCTTTGGACTATGTTCCCTTCACGTCATGATCAATTGTTATAACATCTATTGATGGCCGATTAGCTAGGAAACACGCGCGCCTCTACGTGCACATATTATTTTCTCGCTTTATAAATTTATCTCTGTTAAATTTCGGACACTTTTTATATCGTATTTTGCGGTTCAAAATCAGCAAATTTATAAATAATATGTAATAAATTATACAACAATAACAATAGAATAAATTACAATAAGGGATTAATACTTTATAGATGTGTAATTTTACCGAATATACTGTACGGTAGTGTAATTTATATTGAGATGATTAATATTAAACGGTTTCAAAACAGATTAAAAACTTTTCAGATAATTATCGCCAAGTTCAAGTCATATAGAACAGTCAGCTATAATTGATGGTATTAAGCTACTAATATATGAAATAGAGAAACATATTAACACCTTCCTGATAAAGGACAACATAAATACCAACCGTGAATTTATCAACGCTACATATCATCATCCGTTTTATGTACATGATAAAAAAAAAATGTTAACGTGTAAACCGTTTAAAACAGTTCCGGATGATTACTATATCAAAAAATATCGAGCATTATGGGATGAATATAACGGTTTAACAAAACAATTATTTCCTAATATAGATAGACGACTAAACAACGTTCTATTTACGCCGAATGGATTCTAATGTACAGTTCATCAGCGGACGTGGATTTTTTAAAGATTACACTTATATAAGTATTAGCACACTTGAACAGATGTCTAATATGCGATACAACTGATAACGTAAAACATATCCTGACAGGATAGCAGCACTGAATTTACAGACATCAGCGGTACCGAATTAGTAAATAAAGAATTTTCAACATTGAGTAGTTTTTTCAATTATCTGAAATAACATAGCGGTAAACTCATCTGCATTTATCTTAGTAATATAAACTTTATATAAATGTTAATTGTAAAATGGATTGACTACTGCAAACCGGGTCAGTTCATTATTTCAAATATACTTTGTATTATATAACATTTGTATACCTTACCCCATCGTATTTCACGAATTGAGAAAAAAATAAAATAAAATAAAATAAACGTAGATTTTTCATTTTCTTTTGATACTTTTTAAAAAGTACATATTGTAGTATGATTATCGCCGACGCCTATCTTCGTGATGATTTAATTTATTTCAAGCAACGTATATAAACGTATTTTTATTATAATTGTTTACTAATAATACCGTTAAGCGCGTTCGCGATTTTGTAAATCTTTTACAATTATTTTATATACATATATATGTGTATATATATATATATATCGGAAACTAATTTAGATGACATTTTGTACATGCGTATAATGTATTTGAAAGTGGCCTGCGTGTCGAGTACACCCACTCGGCCTATAAAGTTTTGGAAATTTCGATCGTTTTCTCGATACTGAATATTTCAGCTCGATTTACCCGTTCTTCGAATGTTTTATATAATCTTAGAAATTTGCTGCTCTTTAGTAAATATAATTAAAATGTTATGAATCCCGTTTCGATTTATCGTCACTTCCTGAATTATTTTTTAATCTACGAAAAAATTATTTCAAGGACAAAACACGATCGGAAAATTTCGAAATAATGTTAACAGTGCCCCTCCTGATATTTGTCAAAAAATTGTCATTTTTGGGTTATAATAACTCATCAGTCGCGCGTCGTGTAAAAGATTTAAATTAGATACGACCCGGAGATGGCGGGCGGTTTTGTTTTTTGAATGTTGGTAACACTGCTACAACGCAAATCGCGTGCTCCACGTTTAGTGTACGCGCGAGAGATTTGGTTTTGTTCTTCAGTTAGCACGATATTCAATAATGAGAAGGAGCGTGCGTTTTGCGTGGAACGTTATTTTAGACGTGAATCGATCGCGATAGTGCAAAAAGAGTTTCGAGAAGAATTCGAAAATACGTAATTTAAGAACTGAGTTTACGAAACACGACGTCCACGAGATCTGTAAGACCTGAAATGAAAGCTGGTATTTCTGAAGAAATTTCAAAAATTCAGCGACTGTCCTCGGAAAAATCTTCGAAAACTTTGTGAACATCGAACGAATGTATTGTTGTAAATGGCGACCATCCGAACGATATTGTCTTCCATATAAATGATTTCGTTTTCCTATTTTTAAATGTAACGACCTAAACAATTCAGAACCAGTCAAAATCATATATAAGTTCATAGCCCAGAATAGTATAGAAATATAATAACCCAACTTTAATAGTTTAAAACAAGAAAATCATCCTATAAATGGCCAAAGCGACCTATGGTACAAGCCAAAAAAAAAATGAAACTTCATTCGAAAAGTTCGGTCGAGTAGTTTTCGAGTTATTCAAAAAACAACAAAACCGTCCGTCTTCTCTGGGTCACCTTATATTAATACGTAATTATTATCCAACGTGTTACGTATAATGAAATTGATTTTTGCGATTATTAATTTATTTTTCAATTATTATTCCTTCTGACGGTTATATAATTATTATTTATTATTTTTTAAATATAATTATAGCTACAATTATCGATGAAAGTACTAGACGAACATTTATGTCCTAATTGTAATTTTAATTACTTATCGTTAAATTTCTCTTATTATTATTTCTTTTCTAAGTAATTTCATCTGAAGTGATACATGTTGTTCTCTAACCCTGCAATGATGGAGAATGTTTATATGTATATATATATATATATATATATATATATATATATATATATATATATATATATATATATATATATATATATATATATGTATTTTAGTATATAGATAATGATTATTACTTGTAAAACTTGTCGATTAACGACGATATCTTGTTCATACCTTGAAGAAAGACAGAATAAGTTACGAGGATTTTTATTTTTATTTTTTTAAATTAAATAAAAAACAAAACTAACAGTTAATTAATTTAATGGATGTAAATTTATCTTGTTCGGTATCGAGCGAGAAATTAAATACGTTTAGTTTGTTTTTTATTTCTGTTTTTGGCCGGCTAATTAATGGTATTTAAACAGGTTAAAATAGTTGACGCGAGAATAGTGTCTGTCCATCTTTCGAACCGGGACGTGGCAGATGCCGTTTAGACGTCCAGCGAATTTTACTAATAACGCTCGAAAAACCAAAAAAACCACCCCTTTCGCTCGGCAATTACTTTACGTTGCTTTATAATTGTATACACGTCGACAAATCTGGCAGTTGAAATTAAATAAATCCGAACTGGCCAGAAAAAATGTAAAATCCTTTAAATGACTTTTTTTTTAGGTTTGATATCGAATACTATGTGCCGGCTCAGTTTAAAATATCTTCTTTATGTATAAAGATGTTACTGCGCCTGAATTCTAAAGGGTCTTTATTAAATATTTGTCGATAAATCAGAGTACCAATTAAGGTGGAAGTGAAAAATACCGTTTAGTGGCAAACCACTCCGTGCTGTTTTGCCTTCATTTGTTCGAGATTTTCTCTATTGATCTTCCAATTGACGATAATCTATGATAGAATTTCGTTTTTCTTTCGAGATTTATTGGAAAACTACTAGACGTATAGGTAACCATTTAATGTTTAAAAAAATGATTTTTGTACAGTTAGACGAAATACGAGTCTCTCATTTTTTCCCTAATATTAGTATAAACTTTATATTACGTCCGATTTTATTTACGAGAACATGGCTTCGTTAAAAGTAGGATTAAATAATCCTTTTCAGTCGTTATATCTAGCGTATATATTTTCGTAATAATGGATATTTGGTTCACATTAATTTTATAAAAATATTTATTTATATAACGCATTAAAAATTATCTAGTAATCTAAAAAACGAATATTATATATATTTTCTTAATTATTTCGAAAACCGAAATGTATAATTTTATGTAAGAAAATTAATAATACGTTTCTGAAAAGGTTATTATCGTTAAAAGTGAAAAAAAAAGGAAATAGCATATTATAATCGATGAGATTCGAAAGAAGATCGAAAATGGTGAAATATTTCAGTAGGATTGAAATTATCGATGAATCGATTAATGCTTTTAGGCCTAATCTGACGAATTAGATTTCTGTCGATTGAGTATGTTTTTGGTTTAATTTCTTCTCTACGTACGAGGTTAATTAGTATGTAATTGATTTGATTTATAACTTTCGCGGCGGCAATTTAAAACGTGTATTTGTTACAGCGTGTGTCATTTCCCGACAGAACTGTATTTAATTATCTCCATTACATACATGTACTGGCTGATGGATAAATATACTGTTGCGTGAAAGTGTTACTTTATAAAGTAATTTTAAAACCAATTATACGCTATCCAGATTTGAGGCACAATAAAATTTCTATCTAAAGTTTTGCGGAATATCGTGTCAGCATCGCGGCAACGACGACATACACAACGATCTCCGTATATCGTCTGTTAAAGAAGTAGTCAGAAACTGTATTAGAAGATACCTTTATCGACTTGAAACCCACATCAATCCACTTGTAGCCAACGTCCTACTTATTTGAGTGTTATTCGGACGACTAAAGAGACGCAGTCAGATCGAATTAGAAAAAACCGACCGTCGCCTATTGTTCAGCGAAATACCTCTAGTCTTTCATTTCTACAAATATTCACTGCGTGACATTTTGCGAATGATATCTTCGGATCGTTGTAAAATGCGTCTATTTCAGTCATTACAATACGAATTTACACTTTGGTAACGCAACGAAAGATACTATTTTAAACGTTGTTTGATCTAGTCTTTTTTTTTTTAGCTGTAATAAAATGTTTTCTCTGTTTCATTTTCAGTCGAATGAAATTCTAACATGGCTCCTATTGTAGGAGAATCGTTGCCGGAAAAGAAAAAAACCAGCATCAGGCGGCTACTGACACCGGCAATATTCGTAAATGAAAGTTCAAAGCGAAGAGATACGCCTCCGTCGATAACCGTTAAACGTAAAACGATAAACGGTTGCTCGAAGGACGGGTACGGCGGTCGAACTACCGTGGAGACGGCATTTGTCGGAAATGATACTAACGCTATTAGCGGTACTAGCGTAAATCGATATCGTAGTTCGGATGTTAAATTGTCCAGAAAGAAAAGATCGAAAAGTTTAAGTCCCGTTAGACCGAAAGGCGCTTCAAATTCCGTAAAGACGCGCGTGAAAGATGGTAATTCGAGCGGGATTGTAAATAACGATCGTCGTCGAGAAGAAGTAAAAAGTAAGAAATCTACCGTATCGAGTAAAGATGTTTGCAAAATTCCGAAAGCCGTAAATTCGCCTACATCTATCAATGGTAAAGATGATCTTCAGAAGAAGAGCACTTGGAGTCCGTATTCGTATAGAACAGAGGCGGTCGCTAGACAGTGCCGGGAAAAAATTAACAAAACTCAAAATACGTCGACCGTAGCAGCGATCGTCGATGATCAACACGTTATTATACCTAATAACGCGGACGATGGATCGTCTTCGGTATCTTCATCTCCTACTTTAACTCCGGACGATAATAGACATATCCGTTCTTCGGAAACGGACGATCGATCCTACGAAACCGTGTCCAGTTCGTGCGAAAGTATGCCTTTCTATTCGCCGTCTAAATTACCGTCTGGAAGAACATCGGCTCCACCGGTTGTACCTTATTCTCAATATTATAATAAACCCTCGTCTCGCCATCAGCGAACCTATATCGTTCGAACTGATAATGATAATAATAATAATAGTAATCATCATCATCGTCATAATCATAATAATTATAATAACGAGTCCGGTTCGATCGCCGTTTTAAACGGGGTAAAAGACGGCCGGACGATACCGTTAACTAACGGCGCAATTCCGATATTAACGAAAGTTCAGCACGAAGGTTTACGATTAGTAAGGCCGCAACCGATTTATAACGGCGATATATCTTCTTGCTCTTCCATCGAAGAATATATCCATAGTCAGCAACGGCCGAGGAGCATATCTCCGACGACGGCTTTAAAACGGGATGACAGTTATTTCGTTAGAGGATCCGGCGTTCGAACTACCATCGGCGCCTATAAATTAGATCGATCGACTATTTACGAGATGATACCGCCGTCTTCTAGACAGGCCGTTAGAAATTTACCGTCGGTTAGAAGAAAGTTATTAGATGAAAATCGAACGTCTATAATAACATCGCCCAGTTCCATACCTAAGCCTTTAAACGCGACCGCTGTTCCCGCTCCAATATTTAAAAGAGGCGCTCTTTTACCGTCGACTATTTCCGCCACCGGTGAAATAAGTCCTATTAGTAGCGGATCGTCGTCTACTCCGACGAAAAAAGTTAGTTTTTCACCTAATCAAGAACACTCGACCGATTCTAATCAAATTTATTGGCCTACTAGAAAAGGTATGGCACCCGAACCACCGACTCGACAATCGTCTAAATTAACGACCGCGAATAACACTATTCATAATAGATTTCTATCTTCGTCTGTTTCGAACGATGAAAAAACAACGCCTATTTCCGTTAGTAATTCGCTTTACGTTAATCTCGCATCTACGCAACCGTCGTCTCCGTCTGTTGACGATGCGAACGTAAAAATGTCTAAATCGCAACCGTCCGAATCGGAATCTGGAAGCGAAGCCGGAGAAGTGCGCAGAATTTTTCAAAACGGAGTTATTACGAATTACGTTCGTCGAAGCAACAATTTGTCGGGTAAGTAAATTTAAATTTTACGCGTATTTCTTTAAAATAAACTTAACGCAAATCGAACGTCTAATTTTTCACCAAATTTATTTTAACTATTCTTATAGCACTCGAATTTGAATTTATAATATTTCGATTTTTTTTTTCTCTTATTTGCCAATCCTAGTAGGCTATCAACAAATGTTTGAACTCGTGTATTGGGAGCACACCTATCGCGGTGTTTTGCCCTATTTATTTACACTATCTTTAATCTTGATCCTCTTGAGACGTCTTGTCACCGGTCTGTTTGACTGAGCTCATTGGAGTGTACGTACAGACGCATCATGTGATTTTGAGTTCGCCTGTCGATGACCTTGTCAAACGAATCTTCAAATCTCGATGGATTAGTTCATTGGTGACGTACCAAGGCATACGGTATATCAATCTGAGGGCTTTGTTCTGAAACCGCTGGATGATCATCCGATTCGATTATTTTGCGCATCCCCACAGTTGGTGCAGTGTATGTTCATATTGGTTCTAGCATACTGTTGTATATTAAACGCTTGTTTCCTAGTGACAGCTGCGATTGATATCCTATAAGTCAGTATAGGTTTCTTAGCTTTTGTTCCAATTCCGTCCTCTTCTTCTGTATATAAACCTTCCAGTTGTGGGTGTAATCAAAATGTACTCCGAGATATTTCGCCTCTTTGCTTCTCGGTACCAGTATATTGTTTAAAGTTAACTGCTTATTATAAGCCTTCCTATTGGAGAATGAGACGTGTGTACATTTTTCACGATTTATTTGGAGATTCCTCTTTTGTGACCATTTAAGTTTAGTATTTAAAATGAATTACAATTGGATATCATATGCTGTATATATATATATATATATATATATATATATATATATATATATATATATATATATATGTATTAAAAGGCGGTTGCCTCACTTTTACAAAGTTTTATCTTTTAATTAAAAAGGTTAACTAACCGTGTTGTGCGCATTTTTATATATCAAACAGTCACAGTTACCTTAAAATGAAAGAAAAATAACTTTATAGAGTATCGGAATATTTATATTTAACATAGTATTCGTCAGGACTAAATTACGATAAATGATTCTTCTTCTTAGCGTGTAGGGTAAAATACTTATAATTTTAATAAAAGTTAACAACTAAACAGTGATAAATCACATTTTAAAATTTTCAGCCACTTTAATGTTCATAAATTGTCTCTAAAAAAGGCTTTCAGTAAAATGGACATTCTTCAATGATCATTTCTGCCGTCTGGGTGATGTTCCAACATTCGCAGCTAGCAGTCCGTGCCATTCACACTTACCAGTTCTGTCATGCCCAGTCCTAAATCTCTTCAAGTTTTTCCATTATTTTCTTGATATCCGCGCATTCGCGGTTGTTCCTTCGATGGTTTTATATATGAGCTTTAATTTATCAATCTTTAATTTGGATAGAATCCACAAATTTTGCCACCTTATTTCTAAATTATAATTAAGCGATAATGTGCTAAGGTGTTTTTTATATGTAAGCCAGCGATCCAAAGTAACGACGAGATATTTAGGGAACGCAGTATTTTGACAAAATGTACTAATTTTTTATCATCTACCAATTGATTATTGCAATAAAGATACGTTCGTTTTATCTGGATTTGATTTGAGTTTCCAGCTTTTAACGTAGTTATTCAGTTTTTCTAAATCGCGTTCGAGGGCATCGCCACACTATGCAATATCAACTTCTTGTATATCCGAGTTTTGGTATTGGCATGTTATGAACATAGACGCTAAAGAGCAAGGAGCATATAGATCCCTGTGGTGGTTAGTCTGTTACTAATATAACGCTATTCCTTGATCTCCAATATATATACACTGAATAATATTCGGTCACTTAACATGTTACTTACGAGATGAATTATTTTTGCGCATGGTAACACTTTCGAAAAGTTTTAGCAAAATAGCATTCTGCCACAAAGCATCATAGGCAAATGACATAACAAACGTTTGTAGTTTTTAATGTTGGTTGTGTATATGTGGTCAAGAAAATTTGGAAGATCAATTATTTTATTTGCCCATGAGACGGTATGAATAGTTTTTTCTCTTCGTATACAAAGTTGCAATCATTACGAATGAAATTTTCAACGCTAAGTTTTCTATTGAGCAAACTATTCGATGAATTATTTCCATTAAAAAAGAAACCACACAAAAACTCTATTATAATTTCTATTATTTTTCAGATATTAACTGATATAATTTTAAACAACAAAAAGAAGTGGATAAAATCACTGATAACTTTTATATTAAAAGACCACAAAACTTTTCGGCTATTAAGTCATTTTCAAGAGAACATAAAAAAAAAATAAAAACATTAAAAAAAAAAGAAGAAAAGAAATTAAGTAAAGGAAATACTTAACCTTGGTACATGAAAGTTTAATACCGATGAAAATTTTTCTTCCGGCTGACGTGAAATGTCTCAATTTTAAATATATTTATATAAATATATTGGCAATTGCCTACAGTTCACCTAGGAAACAGTATTGTATGATAAACACCTATATAAAATGTATAATTTTGTATATTCTATAATGTATGACTGAAAGGGTTAATATAGATATGTACAAACAAAAGATAGGGAAGTAAAATAAACGATTTGATTATAAATTTATTCGATAGCAGGCAATGTGATTATTTTACAATCAAATCTGTTATTTCGCTTTGCTATATATTTTTTTTATAATATTGTACATCTAGATTAAGAATTTTCTTATATTTTATTTTTATTTATGTCCGCTTAAAAATGACTTAATAAAGTCAAAAAGCTTTGCGGTCTTTTAATATAAAAATCATTTAGTGATTTTAACTTCTTTTTGTTGTTTATTTCTTAAAAATCACCGCATTCCACATCCGTTCGAATGACTTTATTCGTTTCCTCTGAAGTTCATCATAGATAGGTAGGAAAAATTATTTTTTGAATGTTAGTTGCTTTTTTAGATATAAATTTCGGTTATAATGACAGCTGCGGTGTACTTAATAATAATGTTAAGTTCTCTAATGCACCCGCTGAGACCGATTGGATAAATTAGGGAGTTCGAGGCTGAAATCTTTGGGATGGAATAGAATTCGAACGAACTGATAAGGTTTGCGAAAATTTTGATGATGCTGTAGCGAGCGAAATTCTAGTCGACCCTGTTTTTAAATATAAATTTTCTTATACCGTATAAAGGATGTTTATTGTTTATTTATTTTTTCTTCAATATGTTACACGAAAAAAGTCCAATATGTTATTAAAGGAAATTTTTATATTATTATTTATTCATTATTATACTGCGGATTTTTTTAAAAATTTCACTGCAAAAACGTCATCAAATAATAAATATGTTTATTTTTATTTTTCAAATTATAATCTTAAACTAATGTTTAAATAATCGATACGTGCGAATAACTAGTAATTTAATATGCATAGAATATTAGTTCATTTATTATTTATATATAAGTATGGTTTACCTAACTAAATCGTATCTAACATCGCTTAAGGCGTCTAACAACATGTTCTAGTGTGTCGAGCAAATGGTTTGCTTCAATATTCGGATATTTATTATTCATTTTTCGTACTTGGCGACGAAGTTACAAATGACCTCATCTACCCGCTTCAGATTCAGATGTGCATGCAGATCCCCGTTTACCAACCTGCATTTGTAATTGCACGAATAACGTTAATTTCGGTTAAGCTTTGCGCATTTCCAAAGTTGGAACCCATAGGTCCAGATGGTTTTGATGATCGACTGGTATTCTTTTAATGTAGAGATCCAGTTGGTGAATTTCTTCCTAATACATTTGACGGACTTTATGTCGGATTTGTTCCGCTTTCTGCCCCACGTGATGTTTCGGTATGAAATATATTGCGTAAATTTATTATCGAAACGATCGCTAATTGAAAATTTTGTATGTAAATTAGTCTATAAGCGAATAGGCGAGTTAAAAATTTATTACTTTTTGAAAAAGTATGCGAAGAAAAATAAAGTAAGAAACGCTGTGCAATGGCATTATATATACCTTGCCGCGATAACTTAAAATTATTAGTTGAATAATATATATATATATATATATATATATGTTAAAATCTATAACTAGCCTTTGTGGGCTATCTATAGATAGTAGAACAATCGTATAATGCCAGGAGACGGTATACCTTCCAACGAAGTAGTAACTAAAAAGAAAGACAATTAATTAATTCGATCTAAGGGGTTTAGACGACGTGCTTATGTAGAATTATCAAACAGGGTTATTGTGGTCGGTCTAATTGCGATAGATTCTTGTTTAATTACCTCCGTTACATAAATGTTATTTTTAGTCTCTATGTAATGTTCTGTCACATACGACGATGCATCAGTGTTCTCAATTTGTTGTTCTTGAAACGTTATATCAAATTGAGATTTGAACTCCGTAATTGACATTCGTACCTCTTTAAAGGATGTGTCTGTACGGTAGTAGTTTATTGGAAAAATAGAGTTTCTCAATTTTGCTGCCTACAAGCCGGTACATCTGCTTGATTTTTATATAAAGCTCGTTTCTTTTAGTTCGGATATGTCGATGTCTCACGTTAGCCTTTTATCCGAGTGTAAAATAAAATACCTTTCTTAATTTTTTCTCAATTATTTTATGATTTGTTTTCTCGAAACGATCTTGTTAGTAAATTTTGTAATGACAAGACTTGTCGTCATCTTTCAAACATGTGCACACTCGGTTAGCTGCATTTTGAAGTATGGTAATTGCCTCAACTTTGACAGTGACTTTTACAAAAAATTGTCGCATCATCAGAAAATACGACGAAAAGTAGTAACATTAGCAGGAAAAACATACCAAAAATAAAATGTTCGCAAACAGAAAAAGACACGTTGAACAGAAACCAAAAAAAAATATCAATATACAAAACACATGGTAAATACGTTAAATAAATGGAACCAATTAAATACTTATATATATATATATATATATATATATATATATATATATATATATAATATATATATATAAATAACTATTTATTGGACGGGATTCGGGGGAAAATCATGTTTAACAAGGTCACGCAAACAAACAACGTTAACGTTTTGATTTCAGTATGGTTATAACGTATTTAAATTTTGGGAGTTTTTGGTGACGCCATTAATTTGTTGTTTTGTTGTTTTTTTTTTCACTTCTAAATGGCGGTTAGCTACCTTGTTTGTTGCGAAATGTCAGATTTCTCGTTATTTATGCTGCAACGCACGTCGATTATATAATGATGAAACCCATGTTTCAATATTTTAACTACGTATAATTGATTGCCATAAATTCGCCGGTAATAATATATTAAGTATTGAATAATATCGTCCAACCTATTTAATATCTGAAATGTTTAATTTTAATTCTATATTCATATATTAGTGGCGGCTTGTTAAATCTGGGAGTGTGTAATATAAAATTAGAATAATTTATTTAATCTAACGACATACCTCGATTTTTTGTCCGTGTTCTATTAAACTAAATAAAACTGGCCTAATGCGTTCGAGTTCTATTTAATTTTAAAAAATGATAAATGTTGAATGCGCTTTATGACTAATGAAATTCTACAAAATGTAGAAAAAAACAACAGATAATCGTAGAGTCGAAGAAGTATTCATTTGCTTATGCTGATTTATAAGGACGATAATAAAGGATCATTTTGCAAAAGAAGATAGTTGAAAATGACGACTTAACGACTTGTGTAAATGATAGTGTAAAATACACGAAATGTACATTACGAAAAAAAATCCTTCGTTGAGAAGAAACGGCACTAACGACGATAACGAATATTTAATCCGAAATAAATAATAAAACATTAAATAAAACAATTGAAAAATGTGATAACTAAAATCGGTAAAATGATTTTTTATTTAACCTATCTTTTTTTTTTGAAACAAAATTTTCAACGAAGTTTTCATCGAATTCTGATACAATTTGCGTGTCGGACTTTTATTTACAGATATCATTGCTAATGCATATCTAGTCTTTTCAGGTACCGAGAGCTGTATGTTCGTATTTTATCTTTGAATATCTTCAGATCGCTGTAAAGATGATCATTTCGAATGTACCAGGGCGCATTAATTAAAGATCTCAGTATCTTGTTGGAATCGCTGAATAATTTTAATTCTCGAACTGCAAGCTTAATTGTAGTCCGTAAGGTCCGCACCAATTTGAGCATTATATTATAAAGTACCAACTTGAAACTCAGAGATAGCTCGGATTTCATTCCTTCTTCTTTGACAACAAATATACGATAAGTAGCGAATCGTATTTCTATATCGCTTGTGCAAAGTTTGACATATTGGACCGTGGTTGATGATTTTAGTAACAGATAAACAAACACTTTTTGCGTTAATCTTCTCGTAATACGTCACTTGTTTGTGTACGAATTAGCGAATGACTACATTCAGCTAGAATGGAACGGGTGTATATGTAGAATTCTGTCGCGGTAAGTTTTACTTAAACCGTCAACGGAACGTTTGAAGAGGCGTCGACGTATTTGATATGGATTATCTAAAATTTCGTAATCGTCCATTTAACTAAGTTACGTCATAATTCGGACATCGCGAACACGTCACAATCGCGTCAGGCGATAATTTCTCGGAAATGTCGACAGCGAAATGATGATAATAATAAATCAGGATCGAGTATTAATAATAATAAAACAAGACGGAGAACCCCCTTACATATAACACTATTATCATTGTATGCATAATTATGGATTAATGTTGTATTCTGCGACGATTACATCGGCTCGTTGTTCCATATAATTCTAATACATATCTATAAATAAACATTTCGCTTTAAGGCCGGCTTTAGAAAAAAATGATTTTCGTCCTAACAACTGTCTAACGCTAGCTATTATAGATGTTTTCGTTTTTTCCACATGATCATGCCACGTTAAACGTTTATCCATAAGCGTTCTAAGGTAGCGAACTGAATCTACTTGTGAAATTTGCGAGTTAACTAAATGTCAACGTTGGACATTTTACACGCTGATTGGTGTGAATAAAATATGTCGACATTTAACTTGGTTGAACGATATGCGCCAAAGGCGTGTCCATTTTTCTATTCGATTAAGCTGGTCTTGAACAACACCGTTTGCATAACATTCATATTAGACGCGAGTAAGGCTATATTATTATCGAATGTGGTTAGCAACGTTAGATTAAAGGTTGTCTCATGTCCGCAGCATAAATGGAATACCATAACGGACCAAGCAAATTGCCTCGCGGTACCGACGATCTGATTGGATGCTCTTAAAGTTAATAATTCTATTCGATATACTGATTTTTTTTTAAGCTATTCAATAATATGCATTTTTTAAAAACTCGCACAGAGGACTCGCTTCCTTCAGCCCCCTTTTGAATATATATATATATATATATATATATATATATATATATATATATATATATATATATATATATATATATATAATATATATGGAAGTTATGAGAAAACTGTTCTTGAATAATTAACCGTGGTGAATTTTTAAAGGAAAATTGAGAACCAATTTAATTAATAGATCTTAAAAATATTAAAGGCTTGTAGACTACTACTAATAATAATGTATAAGTGTTCGTAATTTCTTCGAGAAATATTTCATTTTCTAATTATTAGTAAATTTCCGATGTATGTGAACATGCCATCGTAGAATCGAATAATTTACAAAAGCGATAAAAAATTGTGTTACGTCAGTGTGCTGTTGGAATGAAGATAATGTTTTTTCTATCGTGTATCTGTAAAAAAAATATTTTCATGTCACATTTTTAATATAACAAAACGATGCGCTAACTTTTATGAAATAATTATCTCATTTCTTTCTGGTTAATCAGACGAGGGTTCAAATATTTTGTACTTTCAAATTTTACATAGCAAATTGCAAAAAGGAAAAAAATGCTTCGAAACTGCGAAACTTTCAAGCTTCTCGAAACACAAAAGTTCTGCGTTTGAAACTCGTATTCGACATAATCTAATAAATCGAGTCGAATAGGTACGAGAGGAGAAGTTTCGAGTATTTACGTTATAAAAATTTATCCTAACTATTAACGCGCGTTTCCACTGTCAAAGAAAATTCTTCCACATTTACGTACGACACGGCCGGAAAAAGAAAATATCCGCGTGATTCGTAAATAACGTAGACTTGCCTTTCGCTTTGTTAGACAAAAAACTTCGTGTAATTTCACACGAAAACTTGTCAAATTCGTCTATTTCGATAAATCGAGTACTTTCGAATTAAATCGAATTAAGAAAATATAAAATTTAAAAATTAATCTTACCGACGTAAATATTTTTCAGCGAAATTCTTTAAGACTTTCACCAAATTATTCATCGTTAAAATAATTTAAAATATAAGTACACTCCGCTTTGTTTTGTTTTCTTTGTTTTTACAAAGATATTCTGAAAATAATTTATTATTTATTTATTGGACTTTAGTGCCAGTATGTCAATTACTGTACACCACGATAATACGAAAAAAACCAACAACTTAAAAAATAGTTTTGTTTACTTACGTATCAGCGTGGAAGCATTATAGAAATACTTTTTGAATGTGTATATATCAAACTACGTACACACACATACATATGCATTAGAAGAAGAATATGCAAACAAATGCACAATACACCGTAGCGTATCATTGCCATTGTCTCCGTATCGGAGGTAGACGACTACTTATGCGTATTTTGTTGTACAATGTGTAAGTAGTGTACAAGGCAATCATAATATGGCGTTAGCGTTGATAGATACACACACACCCGGGATAACTGTTTCTAATCGCTTTGTTGTCACGTCACAATACAGCCCCGCGTGTTTTAGTAGTGTACTACATTACTACTGGGGGACGCGTACGGTGTTATGTGTGGTGGTTTGGACTTCCACGCCATAATATTAGGATTATTTATATTTTTCCGATGATAATTTTTGTGTCGCCGATTCCGTATTCGAACGCGACATTTTCCGTATAGAAGTCCGTGCTCTAACCACTAGGCGCTATCCCGACGATACTGTAACATATACACGAGCGTTACGTATGTTGTAAACTGTGAAAAATATCTGGGGATGCTTTTATTTTGTCCTATGCCGCGGTGGCATAATTACTAGACCCGATGGTTGGATCCTAGATAACGGCATGAAGTTTATGTTTATTATGTAACTGTTCGTTATCACGGACACGGCGGTAGCACTGCGCTTCGTATAACATCGTATTAGAACTTTGAATGCTGATCCATTATGTATGATTAAATTACAGTACGACGAAGACGATTCGTACGGGAGCGAATAGTTATAAAAAAATATTTTTTTCAAAATTTTTTTATCACAATTTTACATTTTTGATCGTAGAATTTCCTCTTGCGTAAAGAATTAATTTTATTTTATATTTCTACAACTGATAAACATGCCTCAGTTTTTTTTTCTTGTTTTTTTTTTTTTTTTTAAATAATTATATAATTTATCTTTTAGTTTAAGGACGGTTTACGTATTATAATACGATGTTCTTTCCACTCGTTCGCGTATGAACAACTCCGCAGAAAATCTTTCGAAGTGAAATATTCTTACTTGTAAATTATTAATTTTAATTTTCGTAGGATTTTCAATTATTTCGAGACAGACGAGCTAAAGAGTAATTCGTCTCGTATGTTAATAAACGTAATTGAAAACATGCTGCAGGAATAGAATATGAAAATAAACAAAATAAAAACCAAAATATTAGTACGCGATAAATATAATAATATAAGGAATCGATTAAATATCGATAT
Organism: Coronaproctus castanopsis; assembly: GCA_032883995.1. Taxonomy (NCBI): domain Eukaryota; kingdom Metazoa; phylum Arthropoda; class Insecta; order Hemiptera; family Monophlebidae; genus Coronaproctus; species Coronaproctus castanopsis. The sequence continues at coordinate 191,687,061 of CM065053.1, forward strand.
TAAAAGTAAACGAATTTTGTTACTCGGGAAGCGTAATAACTAAAGATGGTGGGAGTAAAAGGGATATAAAAAGCAGAATTGCCCGAGCTAAAGCGGCGTTTTATAATAAGAAAAGCTTATTGACATCGAGAAACTCTAGCTGTTAGGGACTGCTGCAAGTATATATGTATTCAGCATTGCCCTATATTGTTGCGAAACTTGGATAATGACGAAAGACGATAAGCGAAGACTGATGGCATTAGAACTCTGGTGGTTACGGAAGATTATTAAAAATAAAATGGACAGATAAGGTAACCAACGAGGAAGTTTTGAGAAGAATTGATGAAAAACCGACGTTATTAAAAATAATAGTAAAAAGAAGAACCCAAATGATATGCGACACGAAGGGCTAATCTAATAGAAGGGATGCATCCGGGAAAGAATGTGATTAGAAGGCGGCGAACAGATTACATTTCACAGATACTCGAAGATGCGACGTCGTCATCGTACGAAGAACTGAAACGGATAAGAATCGACAGAGATGGAAATCAATGATAAACCAATCTTAGGATTGAGCGCAATATGACGATGATCTTAATTAATTTAGGGAATTAAACTGATTTTATCCGTGTTCGGATTCCGTCGTTACTGTAGTTAATTACGGCGTATGGACGAGTCTATACGTTGGAAACGTCACAGCATTATCGAATTTCCGGATTCGATTTCGGTCAACTATTTCCAGCGAGAATTTCCGTATTTCGATAATTGTTCGTCGTGCGATAACTTAATTTTTCTAATTCGACACGAAGCAATTCGAGTAGGGCTTTATTTATTTTATATTATAAAGGAAATATTCATTTGAGCCTCGCATCGCTCGTAGCGGTTATTGCCTTCGTAACGTTGGAGTCGTCGGAATTGTCGAGAACGATATCGATCCAAAGTCGGCTTGAACCCTGCAAAACGACACCCTCCCGTCTATTTTATTTATTTCTGAAATCGGTCGTCTCTGTTTTCGAAACAAATGAAATAGAGAGCCTTTCGCCCGGTTTCTTGTAGTTGTAGTTCGCGTGGATTTGCGCAAGATGGCTTCTCGGTTCGTTGTTCGCGATTTCCTCATTACTATTATTATTTTAAATTTAATTTTTATATCATTATCGCCTACTATTGCCGGTGTTTGGCTAATATAATTATATGTCGCATATCTTAATTTAGTATTAGACGAATAATTTTGGCCTGTATATGTATAAAACACGTAACGGACGATACTCTGCGGTTGTATTTTGTAAAAAAATTCGGTAAATTAAATTATCGTTTTGTTTTTTTTTTTAAAAAAAAGAAATATTTACTTAAAGACGCGATTAAACCAAATTTTATTTAGTATTTAATTTAAATAGATTTTATTAATTGTTTCGATTAGGAGAAAATCGAATAAGTAATGCGGATGATAGTTTGACGTGTACTACCAAGTTCAGGTACCTCCACAACACTTTATATATGTTATAGGTGGTCATTTTGTTATAATTTTAAAAAATTATTGTTTTTTTCGGAAAATAGTATACAATTATTAATTTACGTCTAATATTTATCGTTGCGTATTATATATATATATATATATATATATATATATATATATATATATATATATATATATATATATAGTGAAAAATTCTCTTTTAACATTCTAAAGTTATGTTTTGGAATTTTCGAACGTCTTTTAACGGTTTAAAAAATATCGATTTACTTAGAATTTTAGGTAAAATTGCTATTAAATATTAAAGTTGGTAAAATCGTCGATTTAATATAAAAATTCGCCGATGTCGAAATCATTTGTACGATCTGGAAATACTTACGTCGCATGTGGGCGTGTAGCAATAGTTGCTAAATGTTATTTAGTTGAAAATTTCAGTCGGTGCGCTAATCTTACGAAATATTAATAAATTATTAGAGTATCACAAAATGAATAAATCGATAAAAAAACATTTCAATGAAATTATATATATATATATATATATATATATATATATATATATATATATATATATATATATATATTAAAATGAAATTATTGAAACACTTCGGACAAGTATGTTGTGTACTTTTATTCTTTCTCTTTAGATATTAGGAATGATTTTATGTGTAAATGATATCGATGTTTTATTCATCGTATCGAATTATACAGAAGAATTAATAACCTATGTTTTTTTCGTTAAATTCGGATTAAAATTTTTCCCCATATTCTCGGAAAGTACTTTCTCCCACGTTTATTATCGACAATTTGATTTTGGACATTCCGGAAATTCGTATATTGAATATTTAGTTACGGATAGAAATTCGACAATTACTATTAAACACGTCGCTTACGTATCTAAAATATCAGGCCAACGTTTCTTCTTTAAAGCTAATGTCGTGACAGTTATGAAATTAGTAATGTATAATAAAAATCTAATAAGAAGAATTCCATTATCTGTTTGTCCTATGTCGTTTTGACAGTCTAATTATACCGATATATCAATATAAAACGTCGTCCGATATATATTAGTTCTTAAAAATCTCTGTCTAGAGCAAAGACAGGTCGCATATATCGATACCTTTTTTTTTTGGCTTTATATTAGAAGAAACTTTATATTGCGTATCTTTATATAAAACGTGAGAGTAATTTTTAATTGATTTCCCTTTTCGGGTTTCCTTACTCGTCGACAAATATCCTTTACATTTCAATTAACATTTTAATCTTAAATTTATAACAATTTGCACATAGCACTCGTGTTTAATATAGGGTGGTACTATGTGTATGCATGTGTGGTAGTATCTTATCGATAGTGTTCATTTTGCGTGTCGCTATACATTAAATGCGATTGGGTTGTGTTCTTATAATTAGTGTATGTCTTGTGTTGTGTGGATGCTGTACTTCAGGACTTCTCCCACAAATAGCGGAGGGGTGTTCTCGTTTATATAAATTTCCTTAAATCTAGTTATACTACGCGCTAAATTAATTGAATAGAAATAACTTATTTCTACCCCTGTACGATACGCTTTAAAACCAAACTCTATAACTGCAATCCTATTGCTATTTCATATATATATATATATATATATATATATATATATATATATATATATATATATATATATATATATATATATATCTGTAAGACTGCAATTCTACGGCTAAAGACTTATAAACTTCGCTTTATTTCTCGTCACTGTTATTTATTTTAGCGTTTATATTTTCTCTTAACCAAACTTTCATCTGCTTTTTCCGTTTCCCCAGTACCCTCTCTTCAGTGATCTCTTGTGGTATTTCGTTATATTATTACTGGTATAACGTATTCGTTTCTCCTATATAACAGTTTATTTATTCCTCTTTCCCACCGTTTTTCCTTGTATGTTTTTGTCTTCCTGGTCTTGTAATGGTTTTTCATCGTTACTGTCCAACTATTTATTTATTTATTTATTTATTTATTTATTTATTTATTTATTTATTTATTTATTTATATATTTTTAACGCTAACAATATTTTATTAAAAAAAGCACCATTTTTGGAAGTAATATATCTGTTTTCTGTAAAAGAAACAATCATATCTTTCATGTTTCCTAATATTACATATTAACTTCAGCCATATTTTTTGTAGGTAATTTTCTTTTACTAGTTTACTCGTATCCGCCTGTCCCCATATTGAAATGAAATATTCTATGCGTGATTGCCACACTCCATTATAAATGATTGACCGGTAACTCGTTGTTTCAATTTATACACGATACGTACCGCTTATTTTAATTTCTGAACTAAATATCGAATGTGATAATCCCATCCAAATAAGAAAAAACGATATCCGTCCATATTCCCAAATATTTATGCGTTATTACTCTTTCATCTTGTGATACATACCTCTTTTCCGTGTATAGAGTTTACGCGGTGTATTATAATTATTGGTAATACCTACCTTATGTGTTCTTCTAATCTACATAAATTTTGTTTTATCAGTATTTATTTTTAACCCTTTAGTATGTATCCGTTCATTTAATTCTCTTATATCATTTTCTAATATTTTTTTTTTTTGCTTAAATCTCTGTGTTACTAATGCTAAAGCAAATCGGAAGCTACGCTATGTTGTAGTACATCTTACATTTTATTTGCATATATTATGTATAATAGTGACGATAAATTACTACCAACCGGTACACCATCATTTAAGTTAGATTTTCTACTGTACATATTGTCAATTTTTACTTCGTTATATCCGTACGAAAACTGTGCAACCGTTCTAAATATGTGTTTCTAATTTATTTGCTAAGCAATAAATCACACCTAACTGTGTTAAAAGCTAAAAGTCTACGTTGTTTGGTTCGTACAAAAACCATTTACTGTGTTTATAAAATCGTCGTTGTACACTTACTCTTTTGATGCCCGGAATGATTTAGACTAATATTCGTTTGGCTAATAATTTCCTTTAGTACGAAAAAGTTTTCATTACATCTTTAATTTGAAGATATTTATTTTACTACATTTTTGTTTAATTATTATTTATTTATACGAGTACACTTTCAACTTTGGCATTTGTAACAATGAGCGTTGAAAAGCATAAAATTTACAATGAAGATGTATCGACGTTTGAAGCATCCGATTGGAATCAAATTTTTGTTTCTGAAGTATTTAGTCATTTTGAATTCTGTCTGGAATATTCGGTATTGAAAACGATCGATGTGGACTCTTTTAGGGTGTCGTTATATGCCAAAAGACGTGATACCAATACGGAGCTTTACGAACTTCCATTATTATTTGTTAAAAACTTTAAATATACAAATATAGCATAAGCGAAAGCAGCCTTTAAATAAAAACTGTTAAACATAAAAAAAAACTAAATATAAATTTAGTGAAGAATTTTGTAAAAGCAGTCGATATGCTTATATATTGCTGAAACTTGGACGTTGAAGAAGATGGACTTAGCAAAGCTGGATGCCTTTGAAACCTACTGCTAGAGAAGAAAGAAAGTAAAATCATTAAAACTACTTCGAAACGAAGAGAAATAAATGGATATGACATTTCTCTTAATTTCATCAATAGTTCTAATTTTATATCTTCATCGTAGGTTTCGATATTTATATCTTCCTATTGATATTCCATCCGTCCATTGATCTAATCCCGTTCATATAAAATTCGATCTTTTGATACGTGTAACATTATGTTATTTTGTCTTCTTTCCTCCTTTTTTTTTATTTTAACCACGGGAATATTTACAGATTTTTATCTTGTACTCTTTTGACTGTTCGCTAGATTCCTATATAGAATTGCACAAGTAACGGATTTCATTTATATCTAATACTCTTGTTAACTTTGTATTTCATCCACACCAACCGCTTTGTTGTATCTTAAATTCTTCCCCGATGCGCTATCTTAGTTTTCGAAATATGTGGTTACTGAACAGTCGTGTATTCTGTTACTTTATCTTTCTATTCCTCTATATATGACATAATAAAAATATAAATAAGAAACTTATTAAGTATAAATTGTTAACTGCATATACTGACGTTATCTCGAGCCGACGCGAATTGTGTGTATTTTTAACTAGTAGATTATAATGAAGTGAAAATCGTTTAACACGAAATAAAAGGGATTTAATTTTTTTATTTATTTATTAATTTTTAGAAAATAGTCTGATTTTTTGCGTTGTTATTTTTAGCATCAAATTGTAATTTAAATAAACACTATTCTGCATATATTCGTTTGAAATATTTAAACGTTTTAATAATTATATAAAAAAATAAAATAAATAATACACTTGTAGATATATATATATTATATATAGTATGTATATGCGCGCTTACATATTTTAAAATGAACGATGTCGGTCTCGTGCATAATTTGGCGCATATTAAATGGAACGAGTACAAAAATATTGAAATTAGTTTAGATAAGTCATCACACATCACGTTCTCCAACAGAAAACCGCACAGTAAACGTGTGCTGATCAACAATAAAGCGATTCCAAGGACCAATGAAGTGAAATATCTAGGAGTTTACCTAGATCAACGGCTAACGTGGAGGTGTCGCATTTACAAAAGAAATGAACTCAACATCCGGATGAAACAACTTTACTGGCTATTAGGTTATCACTCTAAGCTATTGATGTAGAATCGTCTGTTAATATATAAAATAATATTACGTCCAGTATAGTCGTACGCAACTCTGGAGTTGCGCAAAGACTTCAAACAGACTGATTATGCAGCGCTTTCAGAACAAGGCTCTGCGACTAATATACCGTATGCCATAACGACGTTATATATAGGGATGATCTGAAAATCGATTCAGTGGATGCGATTATCCGGAGACTCGCACAAAAACATCTGAAGCAGTTACGAAATCACCCAAATCAGCTGGTAGCCGAACTATCACACACACTGAACCCTCATCAAGACTCAAGCAAACCAAAATAAGAAATTTAATCCTATAATCGTTTTGAGGGGATGTATCATTGGATACTCACCCTACACGTGATGATATATATAATAATATCATTTATTAGATAGCCTTACTCGCGGCTAGTTATAAAATAGCAAATATATAAAAAAACATATAACTTTTAATTTCATCATTTTAAGGATGTAATACATTATCAAAGATTAAATTTCGTTTAAATTTTAAAAAAGAATTTTGTACCGTCGTTGATAAATTAAATTTTATGGAGGAAGAATATGAATTTGAAAATATGATTTAAAATTCGTTTAACGTAAATTAATTAAGCGGGAGAAACGTAATTTATAAAATTTTGGAATACAAACTTCTCTATATAATAGTTTAATTTACGACATTACAGTTCGCTGTGTGTCTTAACTGCAGTCAGTCTCAACAGGAGTCTTAGGGATCGCTAAAGTGAAAGTCTTCCGTAGTCATCGGACACTAATTTTTTATTGATCTTTGGTGTGGTATATATATCATATATATATATATATATATATAAAGCGTTGATCACGTAAAACATTCAGACATAGGAGAAAACGCCCTTAAGGATATGTTTTTCGTGTATATATATATATATGTAAATAAATAAACTACATTAATTCCCCTTAAGGTGTTAGTTGTCTGTAAGGTACTCGATCTGATATTATAGTCTCGTAATAGAAAACTAATTATCAAATATACGTTCGTAACGTTATAGGCTCGTCGAATTTTATGTATAAAGAATTATGTAGAAAAGACGTATACCCGAATTCTTATAATTTAGGCTGCATCATCTCTGTAAGGGGAATAGACGTAGGTCTTGTTGGGTTTGATAATTGTCCGACTCTATTCCTGGCGATCTTCGGCATCGTGGACGTATTATCTTAAAGATGACACGTGGGCTGCAGCAGTTTTATGCTGTTTTGTCGTACCGACGTTAATTACCCTCGTAACTATCGTTTTCTTTCGATTCTAGCCCGCTAACGTGCAATGCGATCAAAAGAAAAAAAAGTTTTGCAACAAGCATTGCTGGACCTTTGTCGATTACATCATTTTCTTCTAAAATAAACGTGTTAACGCGTTTTCCCCCCCTAGACGCGTAATTTTTTTTTGAAGAAGCAGCCTTGAGCGCTATATTTCGAAATTCTTTGTTCGGACTTGTTCAGTTTCTGCGGCGTATAGTGTGCACGAGCTGAACTTTGGTAATATGGAATCATTCCGTATTCTAGTCGGTATAACACTCTTCGCTAGCTGAATTCGTCTCTTGATTTCGCCTTCCGACCCTTCACCTTCCACATTAACTGAAGTTTTGGAATGATTTGACGTTCTCTTTTTATTATATCCGCCGTTGCGATTATGAAAATTATTCGTTATGAATACTTCATAACCCCCGGTAAAAAATTTATTTCAGGAGGAGATTTTAATGCTAAGCATACAATGTGGGGCTCCCGGTTGAATAATCCAAGAGGAAACCAGCTGCATAAATGTATTCAAATGAACAATTATAACAGTTTGTCAGGCGGAGAACCTACTTATTGGTCTACTGACAACAATAAGATTCCAGATTTGCTTGACTCTTTTATCTGTAATAGGATCAACGCAAATCACCTGCTTATTGAATCGTGCCTGGATAGTGTTTCTGACCACTCTTTAGTAATTATGAATTTTAGCTGTGCTGTCATTTATGCTGAAGCAAAACCAGTAATGTGCAATAGATCAACTAAATGGGAAATATATCAACATTTAGTTGAAAATAAGATTAATCTAAATATTTCACTAAAATCTAAAAATGATATTGAAGCAGCGGTAGAAAATTTCACCAGATGTGTCCAGCAGTCTGCATATTTAGCAACACCTAAGAAACAAAATAAATTCTTACAAATTAAAGGTCATCCAATAAAGGATATGATACAGAAAAAATAGGAAATTAAGACGTATATGGCAGAACTCCAGGAACCCCAATGACAAAACTGCGTTTAATACGGCATCTAAAGAACTAAGAAACAAAATTCTCGAATGGAAGGATAGTACATTTAATAGCTTCTTCTTCATTAACCCCTGATGATAATACTGATTATTCCCTGTGGAAAGCAGTAAGAACTATTAAAAATAGCCATCAGCCACGAACCTCTAAAGATTGATAATAAATGGATGAGAACTGATGAGGAAAAAGCAGAAACATTTGCTAAGTACTTATCACAGATATTCAATCCACACAAAAATAATACAAGTGTTGCAGAAAAAGAAATAATAAATTACCTGCGATCTTCACATCAAACGTCTCTTCCAATAAGATCTATGTCACCTATGGAAGTAAATAATTTTATACGAAAACATTTGAATCTAAAAAAATCTCCGGAGCATGATTTAATTACAGCCGTGATGGTCAAGAAATTACCAAAAAAGGCTGTTACACTGTTAGCATATATATATATATTCAATGCAATGCTTCGCTTAAACCACATTCCTATACAGTGGAAATTTGCGAACATAATTGTTATACCTAAACCGGGGAAGCCACCGATTGAGTTGGCTTCGTACAGACCTAATTTTTGAAAAATTACTGTTAAGAAGACTAAAACCTTGGTCGCAAACAATATAATACCTCACTATCAATTTGGCTTTAGAGATCAACATAGCACAGTAGAACAAATTCACAGGGTTGTTAATGTTATCCACAGAAACTTTGAAGAGAAGAAGTTATGTTCCGCGGTGTTTCTGGACATAGAAAAAGTGTTCGATGAAGTGTGTCACGATGGCCTACTTTATAAAATAAAACGCAAATTACCGGTTCATTATTACTTATTAATAAAATTTTATCTCTCAGAAAGATACTTTCAGGTTACTGTCAATGAGTCAGTTTCTAACATCTACCCTATTCGAGAGCAGGAGTACCCCAAGGTAGTGTACTTGGGCCGATAGTTTATTAAATATTCTCTTCGGATTTTCCGCTAAATGTCACAACTACTTGCTGATGACACTGTTATATTATCTGCCGACTGTGACATGGAGTTAGCATCAAACCGTTTGCAGAGACATCTAAAGAAACTAGAAAAATGGTTCACGTATTGGAAGATTAAAGTCAACGAAACTAAATGTTCGCATATTGTGTTCACACTAAAAAAAAAAAAACTATACGAATCATCCAGCATTAACGCTCAATGGAGTAGAAATACCCACACCACAGGTAGTGTGAAATACCTTGGTATGCACTTGGATCATAAATTGACGTGGAGAAAGCAAAGTCTTATTGTATAAGGCGATCCTATATGGTCTTACGGGATAGGACTTTGGAGTTCAGCTAGCAATTCGAGTATCGATGTCATACGATCAACCGAAGATAGGATATTGCGTTCAATCGTCGGTGCGCCATGGTTCGTGCCCAATGATGATATACAAAAGGATTTGGAAATACCATCAATCAAAGAAGTGATCAGCAGTCATAACATGCAACGGCTAGACAAACACATTAACCACCTGGCCCATAAACTGATTGTAAACTGGTCCAGATTCGTACGCTTGAAAAGGTGTAATATTATTAACTAGCATATCCTACAACACTGAGCCTAGGGCATGCGTACCATTTGGAAAATAGTCCAGTCATAAGATAAGGAGATGTGCCAACACGCTCCATTAAATACATTTATTTTTAAAAGTTATCCTCGCCGCTTATTGCCTCAAATAGGCAAATTGCGAGCATAAAAAAAAGAAAAAATTTGTTTATCGAACGGCTTTTGTTATATTTGGATATGGAATTCTTAAGCGTTTATAATCTTTTTTTTAAATTTAATTTTTTTCTTCCGAGTAAAAAAAAGTTTGAATTATACAACGAAAAGTAGTTGAAATTGCTGAATTTTCTATATAAAAAAATGGAAATAATGAAAGAAATATATAAAATAATAATTCGGCGATAAATTTTGATAAAAAATTAGGTTTAACGAGTATATTATAAATTTGATCAATTTTTATATTAGACAGAAAGTTTTTATTTTTCTAACTGTTTATATATAAATTTTACATCGCTGATTTGTTGATTGCGTTGCGTTTATTACATTCACTAATGGATTATTTTATAAATAACTCTTTTTTCACTTTGCTATTTTTTTTTTAATATTGTACGTAATTTTCTACATTTATTTTTTTTTATTTTTTTTTTTTAATAAATTGTGTACTTTTTTATATTTTATTTTTTATGTTTGCTCTATATAATAGCTTACCGAAAAACTTTGTGGTCGTTTCGTAAATAATAATTTAGGAATTTTACCAATCTTTTTTTAATTATTATTATTTAGTTAGCTTATCCTGTAACTGAAGGTAGCTACACCATCAAGTATACATAGTAATAATTAAAATTGTTCGAACATATAATTAACGATGTAAAATTACAAATTTAGAATTTAATGAATCTAATTATCTATGAAAGCCGTTATCGTAGTATTCCGTCCGATATAGTCAGCCGTTTTCTTCCCGGTGGTGCTTTACCACTCAATATTTTTCCGTCGACGGTCAATCTAAAAAGACGGGATCGATCTGTATTCTTCGCTCTATGTACGTTTTCCTTATTGTTCTTCAATGATGACAATAAAATCGGTCTGGTTAATCCAGTGCGACGCAGCACTTTCGCGTTTGTCATCTTATCCGTCCATTTTATTCTACGCATTCGCCTGTACGTTTTTAAACGGTTGTAGCTTTTTCTCTGTGTTTTTTAAAAATATACACGTTTCCATCGCCTAACGTACAACAGACCATGCGTAACGTAAAAGCAATTTTAGCCGTAGTTGAAATCCCTCTCTAGCCGAGTATTCGTTCAAAATTATTAAACGAGTTTTATCTCGATTTCTTCGTCATCTCTTCTGTTTTCTGTTATCTCTACACCGATATATTCGAATTTTGAGACCTGTTCTAATGGTACTCCATCTATTTTTATCACTAGTAGTTTTCTTTTTGTGAATGTTCACCTTCGTTCCAAATTTGGCGCATTCTTCAGTAAATTTTGCGAGTAAGCTCTTTACCGGAGGTATCTGAGATAAGGATGTTGTCGTCATCAGCGTAGCTGATCTGACATATATTGCGCTTGTTTATTTTGATTCCAGATTTTTCAAATATTCCATTCTTCGTTATTTCTTCCTTCCATTTTTAAAAATGCCTAAACTTTTTAAATATTTATTATTATTATTATTATTATTATTATTTAAGTTGATAGCTTTGAGTTGAAAAATTCGATTAGGGAGTTATTTTCCGTATTCTCTTTTCTGTCCAGTATTCACCCTTTCCATCACTTTAAGTAGTCTGTTCGGATTATAATAAATTTATATTATCGATTTTAATGGAATTATATAATTTACGCTTGGTCGTACTATATTTGTGTGTCCATAATCTTTTATAACGACCCGCGTCTAAAATAAAATATCTTTTCATTAATTTTATCTCGAAATAAACGGACGTTAAAATGCGACCCGATTCATTAAAGACGTGTGGCGGATTAAAACGAGTTAAAGTCGATGTCTCCTTATAATAAAATATTACTAGTTTAAATGACCTCCTGAATTAAAACGCGTTTTGTTCAATAAAACGTAAAGACGTAATCATAAAAAGGAATCCAGCAAAGTTGAATGGAACTTTTACAATGTTATTCGCAGCTAACTGGTTTTTACCTACAGTGTGTTTCGTAACGATGTATCGATTACGTATAAGCAAATATTATTATTATTATTATTATTATTATTATTATTATATATTTATATATATATAAATATAAATATTAAAAATTAGGTCGATGCTTCAGACGGCTTGATTTCGGATTAATTTATTTTTGCTAGATTCGCGAATCTCATTTACGAGCTACCGCGAGCGGTTTTTTAATTCCCAATTTCAAATTAGTTTTTTCGCGCGATTATTATTTAAATTTATTAACTTTATTCGTTCGTCTCCTTTAAGCAACATCCGTAATATTCTGTCGTTATTTAAATTTAATATATATATATTTTCATAAGCTTTCATTGGTTATTTATTTCTTATTAACTAACGGTACCCATTTTAAATAATAACTATATTCCTTTTTCGGTATATATAGTATACGTATATTAATTTTCTAAATTAGATGGAATTTAAATTTATTTATACAGGGCACCCAATATCGTACATTTAATGATTAACTAAATGACAATGATCTTTAACTATGGGCAGATAATGCGTTATGCATTATACTTGTACGTACATGTGTAGTGTGTATATGACGATCACGATGCGCTTATATCAATCCACTGCTGGATGTAATCGTTCCCCCTTTTCTTTCCATCTGTAGCGATCACGGGCCTCGTTTATCCATTTCACACCGGCTGATTTCTGTATATCGTCCTGCCACCTTGTATCCGGCCGACCGCGACATCTGCGTCCTTCTCTTGGAAGCCATTCTGTTATTCGCTTCTTCCACCTGTCACCGTTTCCTCTTGCTACATGACCTGCCTAATTCCATTTTAACTGCGCTACACGTCCGGACTACATCCGATATATATATATGTATGTGTTTGGTGGTACGTGCCTACATATATGTATATATAATGATGTATATATATATATATATATGCGCATATACATCTAAATATATGTACATGTATGTGCGTGTACATGGTATATAATATATATGTGCGTATGTGTGTGACATGTACGTTAAAATGTATAAATAGGTAATATATGTTTCAATATTTGTATTTACACCTTTTTATAATGTATATAGAAACGTTTGTGTATGTTTGTATTCTTCTTGCTCATAGTATCATACTCATTAGGGAGTGTGCACGATTATAATTACTGTGAATTGAATTTTCTACTTCTTGTAAAGTATTAACAAAAACGGGCTAGTCCAATTTTTGAATTGGCTTTTGTGTGTGTTGCTTCGTTTCCATTTCATTTATTCGTCGTGCAAGATGATTTAGTACGCGGCACTCCCTTCACGGTATTATAGTTTAAATCTTCGGTAATTGTTTTTTTTTTTCTCTTATTCAGATTCCTTCTCTAGACAGAAGTTTTGGCGATCGTACGTACTATTCTGCAGTGGTCTAGACTCTGGACTGGTCCTTTTTAAAGCTTCTTTATTTGACTCGTTAGTGAAGACTTTTCTACAACTTCGTGTAAATCCGTTTTTCGACAAAATGGACTAATTGTAACGCCGATAATATCTTATATCCGGTATTACGGCTGAGTTGGCGATCGCGTAATAAATGCGTTACTAAATAGTGCTCGAGCATAATTACCGTCATGCATTGACTTCGATACTCTTGTATCAGTCGAAATATTTAACTTTCGGATTTATCCAATTTTCGACCATTATTTATGGTGGTAACGTAAGCTAATTACTAATGTAACTTTCTTAGCACTTAATGAATCTGGTGGTAATTTCATTCTAGTTCTATAGAGTAATAATAATAAGATTGTTCTAGGTCTTCACGAAATTAGCTCGTAATTGACACGTCGGATATTATCCATATCGTGCGGTCGACACTTCCTATCTTCGAAAAGTTTGCGTTAACTTTAACGTAGAGAACTAATATAATGTTCGTGATAATTCGCTCTCAATTTCTGAATTTTCACAAACGTTATTCTATTAATCCGTTGCAATTTCTTCTTTTTTTCCCGTCGCCTCCGACCGAAGTTTGATGATCAACTTAGCTGTTCCGGTTTTATACTTGGACAATTCTGTCAACTAACTGTGTAGATGCATTGTTGCATCACCGAAGCGTGTCATCTGTCTCCTCCCTGGCTTCAGATGTTATCCCATTCGGATCGAGTTTAAATAAATAACACCTTTCTGGATATCTATTTGTATATGACCGTATATTTTAATTTTCCGTAGAGCAGTTCTATTTCGTTGCAAATTTTTCACAGCACATCCGGATTGATAATATCAAATCTCGGCTCGATCTTCTTTTCGAGCGCTAATGTGAGAATTCAACTTTCCATACCGTATAGAAGTACTGGCGACACATATCGTCGTACCAGCCGTAGTCTTAACTGTAGGTTAACGGCAGATTTTCCTTATTTAAAAACGTTTTCCTCATTTTTTCCTAACTCGACCGATTGAGATCGGTTTCCTCGTGAAACCAGGCTTGGAAATATTGAAATTTAGGAACTTTGTCTACGACTTGCTCATTTACTGTAAATTTAATTTTTGATACTAGTATCGCTCCTTCTTTATATTGATAATCGTATAGAGATGTCTAAACCAATTTTCTATTATTTTAAATCTTCGGCATATTTTCTTCCGTTTCAATGTACATAACGGTTTTTCGTACGGTCTGAATGAAATATTGTTCAGTGATTTATACTCATTGGGATGAAAATATTTATTTGTGTTTTTGCGAATGTATGATTAGAAACAAACGATATCATTTAAATGACGCGTTTAATTCGTTCGAGAAAAATTCGAAATGACGTTAATAGTAATGAGAGCGAACTGTAAAAATGGTTTTTTAATTAAATTTAATTCGGATTTCTGATACGTTTTCAATCGGTTTACTTAACAATGGACGGTGATCCGCAGGTGGACCGATTATTTCGCTTTTAAAGTTACATTCCGGTTTCATTATCGATAATCATTGAAATATAATAAGAAGTAAGGTTAAAGAAATTTCGCGATTTTTCTACTCCATCGTCAGACTACTGGCACTCGTAATTTCGAACGTCGCAATGGACTACCATTAAGTATTTTTCTTTGAATAAAGATCGATTCGTTCGATTCTACGGTGGAACGTGTTTATTTCCTCTCCGACTAAAGAAGGAAAAGTTAAAAAGTAATTTTTGTTTGGAGTTATGCCACACGTTTAGATAATGTTAAATCGATGGAAAAAGGATAAAGATAAATCTAACAACTCCGCTACCGGCGCCGATTCAGCATCCGCCGGCAATGCGGTTAAATCGTCCGGATCTGTAAAAAAGAAAAGGAAATCCGGAAAAGAGGCGTCAGGTATTCATTTATACAATTATTTTTATTCTTAAAATATTTAACGAATTTACGAAAAATATATATATATGAAGAAATTTGCAATATTATGAGTATACTTTATTCTCCATTCCATCCTGTGGAGCCAAGGTATTACGAATTTAGATCTCTGAGTATAATTTTAAATTAATTATATATATATATATATATATATATATATATATATATATATATATATATAAAAATAGCCGTGGTCTTCTTTTGAGTATATAAATCATTTATGTATAGATTAAAGACGGTCATGAATCTCGATTTCCTATTATATCCAAGGAGTACACAAGTATAAGCTCACTATCTCGTTAGTCATGAAATATTATTTAATTGTATTTTATATAAAAACTAATTAAAACGTCTTAATTATTATTATTTTTGCGTACAGTACAAACACTTAAATAGATTCGTATTATTTTGGGCATATATACAACAAAAACACACCCAAAAAATGTAAATGATGTAATTATGACATGTGTGTAATAAAATAAAAACGTAAATCTGACGGTGCACCGCCGATATTGTGATCATCGATACGTCTCGTTATAGTTCTCCGGGATAAAGAAATTGAATCGATAATTGCCTTTTTTTTTTTGGCATGAATAAATCCAAACCTTCAACTTTCCATCTGAGAAAGGTTTTATTTTTTTTGCGATTTGTAAAGCGACAATAATAAATATATATGAATATTGTTGTTAAAATTATTAAACTAATTTTTGTTGTTACTTTAAAATAAATAAATGCCAATTTTCAAATAAATACTTCTTTTTAAAACCCTGCAAATGCTCGCTCAGTTATTATAAACTACCTATTTCTTATTTAAAATAGTACAAACGTTAGTATTTTGTGACGGACGACAGACATACAATGGGAATGACGATTTGAAGAAAAAAAAGGGGTAATGAATATTGCTTATCGAAGCTAATTCAGCAACAAACGTAATAAATACCGTGTAACACTACTCCCAACGATAGACTTGAAATATTCAGCAAACCGCTCAGTAAGACGAGAATGACAAATTACGACGTTAGATTTTCGCATCCATCATACAACCAGATAGAAAAGAATATGCTGCGCAAGCAAAACACTTATAAGTGGGGACATTTTAAATGAGTGCTAGTTTTAATATTAATACTAAGTATTGAACCTACGTTGCCTTTTAATATTAAATTCCACGAATTACATTTGAAAACATTTATTTATAATTTCGTTTAAACATCTTGCAGTCTGGATAGAAACTTTACGCGGGCCGCAGTTAGCCCGCGGACCGGGCTTTGCCCACTATTGGACTAAACCATTGCCCGATGGACTCGACATAAATATTTTATCGACAATATTTTTCCTCTCTTCTATTATAAAGTATAATGAGAATTTTAACTCGTTAGAAATTTATCATATATCTTGTACGTTTATACCAAAGGCCAATGTAGTTCCGCGTGTTTGTTGCTATTTAATTTAAACTAGTTAATTATCTGTTGTTAATAATGCAATGACGACAGTTTTTAATTTACATCAATTAATACCAATCAAATTATCTCTCTCTCTCTCTCTCTCTCTCTCTCTCTCTATATATATATATATATATATATATATATATATATATATATATATATATATATATATATATATGCATCCTAATGTATACGTTCGTAACTTATCATCGTTCATCATTCTGAAGAGCCTATTTGTTTAAAACACGCTTGTACTAATTTTCTACGCTGACATATATATATATATATATATGAAACAGGTATGGAATCCAGAATTATGTGAACACTAATAACCGAACAAATTATAAAATGATGGTATAATGAATGAAAAACAGGTAGAGAAGACCGAGCTTTGGAATTAAAATGGAATGGAAGGTCGAATATTAAAATGTAGGGAATTAATAAACTTAATTATATATATATGTGTGTGTGTGTGTAAGCACTGCGTTAATATATTATTTAAATTTGACGGATTGATAGTTACATACCATTATTAGTACCGTAAATCGTATCTTCCTGCATTTTATTCGCATTATAACGTGCGTCGCATGCCCTACAGTAATAAAATATTTATAATATTTTTAATTTTCCCCCAATTAAATGAAATGCCATTTTAATTTGTTCCGGAGTATATTATAAACCGAATCAATTTTTAAAAATTGTTCATTTCTAAACGTTTAAAATTTAAACGGAGCAAATATTTTAAAAATGAACATAATCTAACCTAGAAGTGATGAGATGCCAAATGTTTTATTTGTATATTATATAATTAAACGAGCAATTCGTGTATACGCTCATCCCAGAAACGTATGTAACTATTTCGACGAAATTTGTACGTGCATAATTTATTATATAATTTCAAATGGCCTATATCTGGTTTTGGCCTTTCTGGTTATAACTCGGGAGATTCGTGAAACGAAAAATGGTTTTTATTAGTATGTGATTTGTGTGTTTAAAATATATTTTTTGAAAAAGTACGAAATCCAAAACAATCATTCTTCTTGAATGTGTGCAATTCAACTCCGAACGTTCTATCCTCGACAAAACGCTCAAGCTCCTAAAACATTCTTTCCAATACGCAAGATACTTCCCCTATAGTTTATTAAATTTTCTTAAATCCTCCAATTTATATAATCTAATTTAACAATCCGTACTTCCAATTTATTCTTCCAACTTTCCACTGATTCTCACTAACCCTACGTTCTCTCCTTTCTCGTGCCTCTGGCCTAGGTGCAGTACATGGCACGTAAATCTACAGGTAAGGTAAAACAATACTCAGCAAAGCTGGATTGGCCTGGTACTAATGTTTGTTTAGTCATGCGAGGAAGCCGATAGTGAATTTGCACGATTATATGGTAGTGCGGAGAAGCTTGACGACGATCTTTGAAGAAAAAAGGTGGTTGAAGAAATTTGAAGCGACAAGAAAGATGTTTGCGATGTATTCGAAGCGTTTAAAGAATTTACAGCGTATCGTAATGACTTTTTAAACCCAAAATGAGAGAATGATACCAGTAAGCGAAATAGTTTTTTTTTTTTTTTTGTGATGGACGGAACTCTCGGAAATTCTACTAGTCTGAAATTATTTAAAGATCCCATGAATAACGTTGAACGACATCAGCGATGATATTTCCGTAATAATTTATTATTACCCGAATTAAGGAGACTAATACGTTTTATATCTGTCTGGGCATCTTAAGATAGTTTTGTTGCTTGTAGATAACGACGTGTCTAACAAAACATCATGTACAATAGTTGTTTGAATATTTCTCAGATGGAACGCGCTTAAATTCGGAATGTGAATTAGGTCAACGTATGTACGTTTTTCATTACCTATGTCCGGATCGCGTGTATAACAGGATAGAGTGTGGCGAAGATATTTCATTTGTCAAGCAGAAATGTAGGAAAATGGAAAAAAGAATATTACGATGTCACCACGTCCGTCTGAAAGACAACGGAATTCATTGATTAATGTATATCTATAATTTGTGTATATAAAACATACATATATTACTTATTTATTTATATATTTATTTATTTATGTACGGTTCACGTAACAGCTGATGTCAATTAAAATGGCGAACACTGAGAAATAGATAATTGAATATACGTTTG